>JAUELU010000003.1:1744643-1764736 GCA_032357145.1 Evasterias troschelii
TCCCGATTGTTTGTTTTATTTATTGCAATCTTTTCGCACTAGAAAGATAGATATTAGCGGACTAATAAACAAGTCATGACATGATCAGAAATGACATCAATGCATTCAGATTAAATTGATTTTGTTAGTTCACAGAGAGAAAAAACAACAAACTGTCTTTAATTATAAACTACATTCTTTTTACAATCGATTTTGGCAATAATTGAAGACTATGCAGATCAATAAACCAACTATCAGAAGTAAACTGGGGGTACACCTCAATATCAATTTGTTTCGTTAAGATATTGTTTTCTTGTGGGTTTTAAACAAGTTGTAGTGAATCATTTCTGGTCATCTATGAGGGACAAGTGTTCGTAGCAATTTCCTATTGTTCGTATTGAAAAGCGTTTGATCTTCAACAATTTTTATGCAAAATTATCAAGTGCAACTTTTTTGATAAGACTCTGTTTACATAATTTATGAGTAGCTTGTCTAATATCCATTTTTCTTTTCTATAAAAATACATACATATTAATTGTGGGATTGTCATCCATGATGAAACAAAGTATTCACATTAATAAACGTTTGATTCACTTTGTATCTCCCATTTTTCCAAAGAGTTATCAAGATTCCAATGTCATTTCAATCATTACAAAAATCAAATTCTGCGAACTTCAATTATCCTTTCCGTCCATTACGTCAAGCCGTTTCTAAACGACGCAAAACACAAACGTATGTCGCAAACTCCACTCCTAACCCGTTGTAAATACAACATAAATCAACTAACTCTCTGACGTTTATGACACTTTTCCTTAATTGGAAGTTTTTGATATTATCATGAATTACATGTCTCTATTTGATTATCCGAAATCCCCGGTTAAGAGTGTAAGCCAGACACGACATGTAGACGCTTCTCAAGCCGCGATTGTGTTTCCTCGCGTTTTTATTGGCGCTCTCGCTAATGAAATCAATTGAGTGCCTATTGGGTTTTATTCCAATTGACATTATAACGAATTGTCGGGAGATTTATTGACTGGTATTTTTCCGTGAAACGGTAATCAACTGGCTTTCTCCTCTTTCTCTTGATTAACGGGAATAACAGTTTATAAAAATAACTTTTACGAGGGAAGATTGAAGTTTCTATTGGAATGATGATTAAGTCGTTGAAGTGTATTACATTTTGAATTGCTTTGATTCTATCGGGAAATATTAAACATTACTTGCGGGAAATCAAACTTGTAATTAAACGTATAGGCCTAAACATTCTGTAATTTCTGAGTTTTCTTGGCGTTGTACTTTTAGAAATAAAAAAGTTTTCAATTGCAAATGGGTTTTTTTAATGGGTTTTAACTCAACAATTTACTTCTGAATTATAAGTATTATAAATATGCACTTTCTGTGACAATTATTTGCGAGATTTTTGCCTGGACCAGAAGGCCGAAAATTGCGGTTACACAAATAATAAACATACGTTTTTAGCATAATTAGGGAAGCCATAATGATGAACGAAGTCATGAATATGCATGTACATATTACCATATTTGTAAAACATTTCAAATGATACTTATATGTACAGTTGTTGTTGTTGGTGCTTTGATGCAGCAAAGCTGTTAAAGACCAGCACATTTTTTTGTCTCCTATTTTTTAATTTTTTTATAACGAACCATTATTTCTGTCAAATCAATAATGATTAAAATATGGCAGAAGTCGTTTTCAACTGAAACAAAGTAGAACAAGAAGTTTATTTGTTTTAGATCCTGAGTAAAGTTACACGACTTCATTTATTCATTAATACAATATATTTATATTCATTTAACTGTTTATATATATTTATCTGCACTCATTTTTTAGAAACATAATGATTAGCATTATTTTTTTCATAAAACACATTAATTTATGTAAAATGTAGGCCTATGTTAAAGTGAGTGTTCAGCCAGTCTCACTATCAAGGTGCCACCAGTCGAGGCTTCTGGCTAGTTCTTATGCCGACAGCCAATAGCTCTATCGATGAAATAAAGGCTGGTACCCTTGCCAACACATTCTGTATCTATACATTGACATTCTTTGTGTGGTGCCTGTTTCCTTTCATCTCATAATCTAGTCTTTTTCAAGAAGAACGAATTTCAAACCTCGTTTTATTTGTCTCCTCTTCTTGTTTTTGTTTTGTATTCAGTTGAGTGTTACATTAAAAGAAAGTATGGCCCAACTCTTATTTTAAAAGAATAACTTGTGTGAATAACTTCTTCATTCAAACACCCACCCCACCCCCGGGGGGTGTTAGATACGTTTATCTCAGGCAGTTACGATTATGTGTATAGGCTTAAATTAAAATGGTTATACACCAACGGCTCTCCTTTGAAGATCCGTGATAAGCCTACGTGATTAAGGAGGAGAGCAATTTGCATAACTTTTCAATTTGCGAAATTTACTGCTCGAAAATTAGAGACCATACTGGCTCTTTTCAGAGCCAAACGCTCCAACCAAAAGAGATTTTACACGTGTTCGTACTAGCAGATTTAGTTGAGAACAATTATTACAAGCATGCGTCATTTTAATGAAATTTATCTGATGAGAAATGGAGAGCTAGAATCACTTATAAGAATTAAGGAATGTAAATAAATCTTAATCATGAGCCGAAATAATTCTGGCAGTGTACTACTGTACTGTTTCAAACCAAGGGAAATCGTCAACCAATGTTGAATGACATCAACAAGTTAAGCTGATCAATAACACTTCTTGAGAAATTAATTCCCAACAAACATTCGTAAATGCCTTTTGTTGCATTTTGAGTGTTAGTTTTACGTGTACCATCATATAATTGTAAACAAACTTGGGTTTTAAAGTTAACTGGTGATAGAACTATAACTGGGCCCATGGCTCTACCGCGAAATTCTGAGCCTAATCTGCACCCTAAGCGCGGCTGGACCCTGTTGTTACGGCTTTGTCCCAAAAAATGTTTTCGCTCATCCTATACCAAACCTGGTAAACAGTTCCACTTTTGTTTGGTTGGATGTCAGTTTGTTTTCACTACCTGTGGTTTCCCAATAAAAGATTGTATTTTTGCCCAAGAAAAATTAGCCAAATAAAATGTTGGAAACAAAACAAAAGAAGCTTGTTCAAACTGGAAATGAAAGATAAGAAGAGCGTCCCGATTCCAATTTTGGATGTTAAAAGACGCTCATCAGAACCCCCCCCCCCCCCCCACCCCCTTTCTGGCTAAAGAAGTGACCCATACACAACTACCCACGTAATTTAAGACCGCAAACTCCGTTAATCATAATTTATTTATTTATTGTTGGGGTATAGTTTTGCTATAATTACAGTATCCCAACAAGCCCCTGTCACCGGGTTCGCTCGGTGATCTAATGGTATGAAATCTGCTTCAAATTGACGGGGCGGCGGGTTCAAATCTCTCCGAGTATATACCTCTGGATTTTGTTCCCGCAGGTCAGGGAAAGCACCGATTATACAATATTTATATTTCACAAATTGGTGTTGGGTAAATCCCCCAAAATATCAACAACTAAGTGATTCTTTTTGTAAACAAAACAAATTGCACAACTCATAACAACTCAAATTCTAAATTGCCTTCAACTCCAAAGGTACCGACTCTCGGGAAATTTTAATCACACTTATTACAAAAACACTATAGGCCTGAAAATGTACACCGACGGGGGCATACACATCATGTTTCAAAATGCTTTCTTTGTTCAATATTTCTAAACGTAAACAATTTGTTTGCAAACATACTGTGTTGACATCAAACATCGCAAAGAGAAGTATAATTTGTTGACAGAAAACAAAGTTAAGTGAATTGTTTACATTGGCAGAACAATTTTTAAGGAAAACCTCTCTGAGTTTTGTCGGAAGAAAAGTTACATGGTTAACAAATTGATACAGTTCTGAGAGGATGCAACATTAATGTCATTATATTAAAACATTGAGTCACATTATGTAAGAATTTCATGAAGACACAGACAAACTTCTCCTAGAAAATAGTTGTGTGTTTCGCAGCATTGTTTATTCTAAGTTTCCACTTTGTTCTTTTCGACTTCGACATTTCCATTCGATGGATATTTATTTTATAAGATGGAGACCCAAATCCTTACCCCAAACTTTCTGTGTTTCATTCCACCATTTTGTTTACAAAAAGTGACATTATTTCGCACATTTTCGCGGTTTTGGTTCATGATTTCGTTGTGTTGACTTACCTGGTGGACACGGAAGCCGTGGATCCCTCCAAGCTGCCGGGGAATGTAGGAGATTTGCCGGCCAATATAACGCAGCCGGTCCGGTGGTCGGTACATGCAAGTCTGTCACAGGTTTACCGAGTCGACTTAAGTACATATTAGCCGCCGTACTGAACGGCGAACCGAAACGGGACACACCGGTCAAAAAGCCGGCAGCCGCGGCAGCATTACAGTTCTCCGGCCTGCTGAGAATGTCCGATATACCGTGCGGGGTGCCATTCGCTAGGTTCAGCGGGTGGTACGCCATCGCCATAGGTTTGTAGGCTCCCGTAGACGTGAAACAAGGCTGAGTTGGATACGGGAAAGCCGGTGTTTTCTCCGTCATACTGTGAAGTGCCGCCAAGGGTGGATTGCTCATGATGAAAGCACTGGATCGTGTAGCTTCCATCAGGTTTTGAAGAGATAGCATGGAATCTGCCATGCTTGGTACGTACATCCGAAGATAGCTGACTCACTAGAAAGTCACTGTTTCAACTGGAAATAAGCTAAATCACAACTTGGTTCTCTGCTCACCTATTTAAACTAAACTGACAGCTCACTGGTTCTCAACGCATGGTGTGGTGGTACTCTTCCACTTACTGCACACCTCAATGCAAAATATGGAATAATAATTGGATGCAGGCGTTGTGTGACACTCTAGTCAGATTCTGGTAATGGTATCATTTGTCCGACTGCCGTCCAAGTGTACACCAATCGGTTGTGTGTCCAACCAACGTTGTTTATCTGTTAACTAGGCCCCTTTGGAACGGTGCATTGGCAGTGATGTTGCATGCGTAGTTGGGCGGGCGCAATTTAACAATACATCAATCATGCACTGGAGATATAGCTATTAATTCCTGTCGGATAATACCTACGAGTTGATAGTACTCACCGATCGTGCTCTCATTGGCTGGGTGTGGGTAAAGGGGTGGTACACGTGACCCGTGAAGACCTCTTTCATTGGTTGACCACGAGGATGGGACCACCTTGTGAGCCGATATCTGATCAGTGGTTGATGCTATTAGGGGGAAAAAACACAAGTGGAACAGTTTTAATCCAAATGAGTGATTAAAAGACTGACTTTATCGAAGATATTTTTGGCTCAATAATTGCTATTTTTGTCTACTTGAAAACGGCTTGATCCGGAACGAAATGGCGTCGTGATTTGATTAGATCAAAGACAGTGAAGTGTGAACAATATTGAAACAAACTACATTGTATATCGACACGTGCTTTCTTCTAATTCTGAGTGTGTTGTCGGTAAATCTGTGAAAGGAGCGTCATTTACAGGGTGACCTCAAATAAATTACTGATCAATTATTCACAGTCTGATACTGTGCATAAATTACGCTGTCATTGTTACACTACTTTGCCTGGAAATAAAGATGGCGTTATTTATTTTAGCCGTCCTGTTATAAAGTTATAGAAAAAATATTGTGTTTATATTACAAGAGTTTCAAAATCAAGTAAGCTAAATACTGTCAAATAGAACAGGGCTTCTTGTAATATCAAATTGGTATGTTGAGTTTTGAAAAATTACCTTTGTTATACTTCCGGATATGTTTCATCATTCATCAGACAATAATAAGCATAAGTTCTTGATGATGACTTACAAAGGAATTTAATGTGATTACGATTTGCAATGAGGGGCAGTCCCTATAAATAATTGAAGGAAGTATAAAGATGGCACCATAAGTATCAAGCTAGAGAGAGCGCCCTCCACCGGCTCGCTCAAAGAGTTGGAAAGGACTCACATGCAGACAGATTGGAAGACAAAACACTATTGTATTCTTTCTTTGTAACTGAGCGTCTTTATATAATTATAAGTAGGCCCTACATGATATTAGTTGGTAGAGCGCCAGTACCTAATCCGGAGGTCGTTGGTTCAAATCCTGCTCTCGTCAATTATTGTTCTTTGTTCGACCCAAAATTAATTATACCTAGTCAGTTTCCCTTGTGGTTTATTATTTGATGAGTATAATTTTATGATATAAATACAATTAAAACCCATATTTTACCAAATGAAGTCAGTTATATCAATCACAAACTCGTGGTTTATTGGGTCTTGTTATCTTCTCTTCATCAATTTAATGGTTGGATGTATTTCCTTGTCTGATCATTTTGAGACACCCCTCCCCCAACTTCAAACTATTACGAGTTTGGACTTCCCTGACCCAAAGCCTTTTGGCTCATACCGAGCCCGCCCGGTGGCCCTCACATCGCCTCGTATCAGCTGACTTGATACCGCATGGATAATGGTTTCTTTAACATGATGAGCTGGGGGCTTAACTGGGTGCGAGGGAGCCCTTGTTGTTCACATCACACCAATGGGGAGCACCGCACTCTAAGACGGTATCCCTAAGGCGGCGGTACACGGTAAAAAGTTGCTTTTGCAGTTGGACTTCCTGATCCGAAGCTGCTGACAGGAATGACCACAAACAGTGCAACATCGATTCAGGAAGCTTTCACTTTTTATGCTGTTACAAAACACCGTAAAATTTTACTTGTGGAGAGAGTATGGCTGTTTGATATTGAATATTCGCCGGCGTGGCTGACTGGACGAGTGCCACTTGTTTATTCTACATCAAAAATGCGGGGGGAAAAATAAACTGCTTTGTGTTTAAATTGAGACTTTTGTATTTCTGAACCAATTCAGAACTTTTCATTAAGACATAATGTTGTACAAAAAATGTATGCTTTTTAAAATTCCGTAAACAATCATTAATTTAAGAGTCTTAAAATATAAAGGCCCTTTATCTTCTTAATAATTTTTTTTTGTCCAAAGTCGTGTAGTCCAAAATGAAAATTGTCCAGTTCCGTACAGACCGTTATTTTTGTTCCGTCCGTGTCTGGGTATAGTTACTCGACAGCTAAGTTGGTAAATTGTAATTTTTTAGAAACTTTTTAATACAGCGGGTCATGCGGCCACTTTTAACAAAGAATAAATGTTACTCGTGTGCACAATGATTGGTGCATCAATTATTATTAATAACCCAGCTTTACCATATCAATTTCTTTGTGGCTTCGTTACTTAACAATTTATGTTATTTGCAATTGTTTATTTCTTAATGAAAGAATATTTACTGTCAATATAAAACATGCCTTCATTTCCCTGTTGTACGGTGGTCGAAATGTCTGGCTATTATTTGTTTATAAATACATGTCTGGTATTTATATTTTGTGTGAATATTTACTAATTTTAAAAGACCATAGTGTAACAATATGCACCCCATAACTTTTTCTTTAACAGTGCGATGCAAAACGAAGTGACCTTGCGAATGAGAATATTGAACTTTACCACAGGTGAGGTAGTAAGAATGTTAGTGATTTAAACAGCTCCGTTAGCACAAAAAGCTTAGCACAAAACAATTTGAGCTTACCACAAAAGGTTACCAGCCAAAGTACTATTATTCTTTTACTGTTGGTAACAGGTTCCCCGCTTAATTCTCATTTACAGAAATGTAAAAAAAATATTTATGAGACTGGATCCCGATTATTATTGTTACGATTAATTGTTTCAATCGTTTCTGAGTCTAGAACTTTGCCAAGCTGCAGACATAGGCCTACTGTTTTTATTTGTCAAACTCGGCCAAACTGAGTCGAGTTAGTCTGGCACCTTGCATTATATCAGCGCTTTAATCCTTATTGGGTGTGGGAAACTTAACAAACATGGCCGCCATAATGGTGTCTATTAGAAGGTGATAAGACACCTGGGGTAGTTTAGAGTACAAATATTATGGCTTTAAAACACACATTTTTCAGTCCGTTCAC
This sequence comes from Evasterias troschelii, assembly GCA_032357145.1. Taxonomy (NCBI): domain Eukaryota; kingdom Metazoa; phylum Echinodermata; class Asteroidea; order Forcipulatida; family Asteriidae; genus Evasterias; species Evasterias troschelii. Next base: position 1,752,623 of record JAUELU010000003.1, read on the forward strand.
ACTTTAACAATAGTTGACTTTCAACGTGATGAATTGTAGCACATTTTCATCCTAAATGTAAGAGTCTAACACCATCAAAGGTCCATTATGTATACGCTGAGCAGGATATCAGCAGCGGTGACAAACAAAATTGCTTTGACGATGATTGAAGTGCAATCCTAACGCCATGGAATTCCTTTGGACAAAATTACATCCTTTCATCCGGGGCCTGAAGCTCCGTTCTAGCTCAGTGTTCATTTTCATCTAATAGCTTGAAATGCTCATCCCGAACCGAATTAGTGTCCCAGGAAAGAATTGAGCCGGGTAGAAACTGTGAAATCCACCCCCTAACAAAAGCCGAATTTGTCGAGCTGGTTTCTGTTTGATGTTGTTGGTGAATTTCTCATCTTAGTTTTATGTTGTTATGGTTGGTTGTACGCGGCGTTCTGTGTGCAGGGGAGTCCCGGGGGCTTTATTGAAATCTGCCCAAGGGACCACAGGCCTGAGAAAGAGATAGCGGCTGGTTGTATTCACGTCGAGCCCAACCAATTTCATTGAGTGATTTTATAATGGTACGGGGTAGCGACGTGAAAGGGATGGGCGAAGGATGGTGTGTCTCGGCGGGGGAGACTAATCGAATCACGCTGGATGTAAAGTGGATATTGGCGTTGATATACCGTCATGAAAACGCATCATTCGTAGATTATCAATCCTACTACTACTGCCAGGCCCGTGCCATAGCCACTCCTCACTACTACTGTATCCATCTTAAAGAAACAGTCTTCTCGGTCATGAGCAGGTTTTGAGTCCCTCCTCCCTTCCTTCCCTTTCTTCTCATTCTATTCATCGACTTCCTCTCAGTATCTTGCTTTCTTCCTCAACTTCAAGGACTCAACACAATTATCTGAGCTGCAAGATATACGGTCACGAGCGGTGGCAGTTGAATTGACCAATCCACTGTTAGACTAGTCTGATGAGAAACGGCACTTAAGGAGGTGCTGCAGATTATATCAAGGTGTGGAATTCATATTCCCTTTGTCCGTTTAGACTCCCTAAAGTGTGCTACTTTTGTGTTATACATAATGCATGAGTTCAGGTTACCAGTTGTCTGGGTATTGTCTACTTGTCAACGCTACTCCGTAACAACCTTTACCATGAATTGAAGATTTATTCTTAAAAATGCCAGAGTATGAAGGAACAATCCAAAGGAAGGCTGGGCAAGGCTGTGGGCGAACAAACTCACATCCTAGTTATTTTTCCACTCAAATGAAATTGTAAATGGTTTTCGAAATATTAGTTTGGGTAGAGGAAATATTTTTAGAAGCGCAAATGGTTATTATTATGACTGAGTTTTGCAATACAAATGTTTCACACGTTGGGAAGGTTACATCTGAAGATGAACAAAATGGCACGTGCGTCTTTGTCATCACAACCAAACTTCCTTCAATAGATGATGAAATTGATCAGTTGAAGAATTTGAAGAATCAACTGAAGTAATTGCTAAAATACTTAAAGGGACACATTGCCTTCGGATTGGGTGCTTTGGACCACAGAAAACGCTTGTTGTGAATGTTGGAAAGATATTTTGAAAGTAGAATAGTGTAATGATTCACATAATTGTCCCTTCAAAATGTGTGGTTTTTGTGTAATTTCATGACAGAACACAGTCCGATTTATTTTTATTTTTTTTAAATCAACTTTTTGACTTGTGTCACAAAATGGCGGACCGTATGTTCTGCTGGTATTTCAAGAGGCAAAAATATGTTGTTTAATAACTTCTCACAAATTACAATACACTTTAGGTGTTTTAGTGCATGAACAGCTCCTATATAAAGATGAGGAGAAATTCTTAACAGAAAAATTGATGAGAGATTTGAAGGCAATGCACTCATTTAATGCACGTGAACAGACGAGTACGTTGTTTTGCTGTTTATTTTACACTGATATTCAAAAAACTGCATCTTATTCTTAGTGTGATTGCAGTGTGCGGTTTTTTTTAGGAGAAACAAAATTGTTATAAAGAAAAGCTGGCATTTGCAAACCTGTACTGACTGATATTACTGTAGATATTGTGCAATCGTTTCCGCTTCACCATGATTGCTTCTCTCCGCATAGGTTTATAAAATACGCATGCTGTTCGTTCTATGAATATATATACTGTGCAGTGATGGGACATTTATTGAATTATAGTAATACTGTAAGGGAATTAATAAACAAACAATTCCGATGAGTCAGTGACTTTCTGTTCACTTTTTATTTTGTGTTTAATGACTTTTAATGTCATCTTCACACCGTTTGTTTATTTTTAGTATGTATACAGTAGATATGACTATCGGCATTGTAGTGCGCTACACCAGGCAAAACGATCAGACGTTTTCGTTGTGATAATAAATATTTCATATTGGCAAACTGACGAACTCCAAAATTGCCAACTTTCTATTTCTGTACTTAACATTCAACTTGGTTATTCAGATAGGCAAACATTAACACCGTGATGCTGCGTGCAACAGTTGGAACATAATTCTGATGTGTTTTAGACTCGAGAACATGTCGCACAGTTATTGCGTCATTTATTATTTTAATGTCACCAGAAAAATTGTCACTGATTAAATATTCATCCATACGAAAATCAAATTGAAAAACGATTATCGCCAGAGAAATTTGACTTAATTAAAGATTCAAAGAAACCTAAACAACAAACCGATCGGATCAATACAAAAATTGCTGTTTTATAATGATTTATGAAATATACTCAATTTCATAGGTTACTAAATATAACATACCTGGGCAGTTAGCTAAATATTACATTGTCTTTATTCGTTGAATATTTAACAGTAACAAATAGTTCTACCATCATGTTAAAAAATGTTTGTTGTTGTTTTGAGGTGGTTTTTTTTACGCGAAAAGCCCGAAAATATGTTCACATTGTTTTCAAGTAAAGCCAAATTCCCTCGCTTCGGACTGTCAAAAGCGTAACCGAAGACAATAATAGACGCGGGGAAAACAGTTTCAAGGATGCGAGAAATTACCTGACTGTATGAATCAAAACAACAACTGAGAATATCTCAATACCATTGTGATTGAAGCTTGATGACTTCAGAAGGAACAATAGACCGATAAGCGCTGGCTTTCACTGTGGTCAACTCCCCCGTGGATTGGAGCGATCTCACGGGTAGCTCATGTGTGTATTTGTAGTTATTTGGCCCCTTGCTTTCTTACCCCTACTATACCCCTATGACCTGTACCCGTCGCGCACTGGTACCCACGTGTGTCGGTGTCCAAAATGACACGCTATGCACTTGGAGCGTTAATCAAATTAAAGAGTAGCGAGTGATTTGTCATTGTACCGGTTCTAGTTGATATTAAACATACTGCCTGAAGGGGTCGTCATTGATTAAAGCTGCTCTAATCACAATCATAATAATTGCTTGGACGCGCGAGATTTGACAAAGGTTGCTATGATTAGGGTCTGTTCACACATTGCTTGTGGATTAGACTAAGATGCATTTATATCGGCATATGATGATCAGGAATGAAGACAATAAATGTATCAGGATCCGGGGCTAAAAACATGAAGATAAAAAGAGAGAAAAATATCTAATATGGCGAACTGAAAATCTTAGTGAAATTATCAAGGAGTACCGGCAGGTTAATGAAGGGGGAATATATTTAATTTTTTATTTTTAAAATCTTCAGACAAAAGTACATGGTGGTAGAATGACGGTAGTAAGGAACCCAGGAAAGTTTATGAAATATTTAAGAAGAGGTTCATGAGCGACAGGAACAAATAAAAACAGAAATCCCAACTAACAATGACAACGACAAACTGACTGACACACAGATAGAAAGGCCTTTCAAAATGGCGCTTGAATACATAAGAAAGACTGACAAAACGACATCAACGGTGCCAGTAAGGGATTCTGGTGACATCCAAGTTATCTCAGTTCACGCTAGATGACAACACACGCCAGTCATCTGTTACCTCACATTGACAAACAACCACTTTACCTGTTTAGTGCGTGTGTAATAACCTTTATAATGATGACGTCATTTTATAAATTCATACGATGCAACGTCAATCTTGTACACAGAGGGGGTTTGCTTCTTACCCCTGCTAGCCTCGATTTGGCAACACTGGTGTAAATGGAAGAAAGTAACATGGCTACTGCGAAAAAGGTTCTTCCCTCTAAACATTGTAGTATTTTAACTTGGGTCAAATACAGTCGCCAAGAATCTTTTACTGTGATTTCTTGTTTGTTTTGAGGCAGCCTGCTGACACGACAAGCCACGCGGGCAATTTCAGTCGACAGTCTGAGGCTGATTTTCGTGAATGGATTGTAGCCACAATATTCAAAAATATAAAAATACCCTTGATCAAACGCGGTTTTCTCTATTTTCTTCATTTTGTTGAGATGGTATGAAAGGAAAGTTGCCATGGGCCAAATTAGAACCAGTTAGTTCGCGACTCATTTCGGTACTATGCCGAATACGACTTCTAACCAACGCCGTAATGAGAAACAAAACTCAGGCGGGAGTTGCGAGCATAAAAGAACCCAATTCCCATGGAGTTTTAGTACACGCTGAAAATTAACCAGAGTCAAATTTGACATCGGTGCTTCCATACGGCAGTCTGCAGCGGCAGATTAAAAAACGGCGAAAAAGAAAAAAAAGGGAGAAAGAAACACGCTAGAGAGTTCCAGCAACTTGATCAAAAATGCTTCATGATAACGTCTCAAATGGAGTCCGTTCGAAATATAGACGGGATATCCACAGGCGAAAGTCAAGATACCGCAAGAGAGAAAATGTTTGTACCGCAGAAGTGTTTTGCTTCATTTTATTGAAGTGTTTGGGCTTTTAAAATGGAGAGAACTAATCTACGATGTGTATACTAGCCTAACGGCGGACTGAGAATTGATTATTTGGAATAAAGGCCGAATTGTAAGACGAGAAAACTTTCGCGTCAAGTTGAAAATTACATGGAAACCCTTTATAATAATCGTCATATGAGTTGGAGGGATTTGGGATTTGGTTGTGAATTAAGGGCTAAACAGACTGTGCAATAATACGACATGTGAAGCATTCGAGCTTCTGAGTTTTTTTTGCTAGGCGTAAAATCTACGCGGGTCGTGGTTTCATTTCAAAGGACGCTTTGTCTTATTACACTTGGATGACAATAATTATAACAATTTGTTTCCCGATTTACCTCTGTGTTGAATTATAGTCATGACTATAATGAGTTATTTCAGATTTTTGTGACAATACAAAGGAGGCTAGTTTGCCTCTCGTTGTTTACAGTCTGTATGTTAAAAAATATACGGAGGTAGAATGTTTATATAAAGACAAAGCAACTGTTAATTATAAGGTGAATTTTAGATTATGAAAGTGAAAGCGTATATCATTTTCTGATGGTTTATCATTTTGTCAGCTGTGTACAAATGATTGTTTTTTTTCCCTAAATAGTTTAAAGTTTCTATCACAGCCGTAGGCTAGGTGTTGTATAGCCCCTTATTGTCTACCTCACTTCATCAAATTCATTCACACAAATTTAAGTTAATTCACAGTTTAGACCTTCAATAGGAACAATTTTTATTCTTCTTTTTCTGTTTTGTAACAAATAGAAAAACAATTAATCTCGATTCTTGATACAGCTTGATTTTAAAGCTTTACAACAATAGAACACATTGTGTGCATTAACAATCAACAGGACAACAGAAACGCTACGCATTTTGGAGATATACCGCTACAGGCCCGCCCGTGTTACAGTGTCATTTTACAAGGTTACTCTACACTCTGTGATTGTAGTTTGCAATCACAAATCGGCAATATCGGAATTATCAAGCTGAATCAAGTCTCACATTACAGTACTAATATTGGGACAACGTGTGTACCGTATCCCTGATAGTTCGTGTGCTGAAATTGACCTAAGTCATTATATAGCGCATTTTCTACGCTGAGCTCTAATGCGTAGGCTTAGTGTGCTTATCTTGTCGATGGGGCGACCGTGTTCCGAGCAAACCGCTTTGATCTCAACCAAAACCCCGTCAATTTGTTTGAACAAAACTGATCCGCAACGATAGCAGTCTCTTTTATAACCCTTCATGTTCCATCCTTTTTTATTTCAAGATAAATTGCTGTTGCTTTAATAGCGATGGGTCAACATCATTTAACAGTTAAACTTATAGACAATCCCCTCTACTAAGACAATGTTCCGTTGTTCAGGAACAAATCTTTTCTTCATGTATTAAAACAAATTGATTAGAGATATGAAATAACTGGTTTGATACTTATTTTATGACCATGTTGATTACAGGATTATTGCTATTGGGTTATTGGTTATGATAAGGTGGCGGTGTGTTTGTGCGTTAATTATACTTTATTGTGGTTTAGAGTCATTATTGTTGTTGATAGCATCATCATTGAGTTGTTCAAACACACTTACCAAATTGTGACGTAGTTGGAAAATGAATGTACATGTGGTAGTTCAAGTTAGTCAGACTTTGTGATACTAGTTTCATGACTAATTTTGATTTGAACAAAGACACATTGACTAGAGCGAGACTTGAACCCGTGACCTCCAGATTAACGTACCCAGTCAGTTTCCCCTGTGGTTTATTACTAATTTGTTGATGTAGATTTGTTGATAGTGTACTAATAAGAGGATTCTTGAAAGGCTGGCATTGTGTCAGTCCGAGTATGACATTGTGACAATTGACTAAACTGTGACTACCTTCCTTCATGGTGACAGAGAGCCCTTGAAGTATCATTTTCTCTTCTTTGTCATTGTGATCGTCAATATCATAATAAACACATTCGTAATCGTCGACATTGTCGTACCGTCATTGCAACCTTCGTTGTCATAGTCATGGTTATTCTCTTGTCGTTGTCAACGCAATATCTGTCGATGGTGTAAACAATTATCAGTGTCATTGTCGCCATCTTTGCAATTGACATTATTTTTACCCTCTCAGTGTCGTGGTCGTTGTCGTGGTTGTCGTCGTCGTTGTCGTCGTACTATCAAATGCTCGTAACGGTCACCGTTGTCATTTCCTTTATCGTACCTATAGCAATGTCTTCATCCTTCCCTCATACATGTGTCATCATGACGTCATTACTACATATCTATGCTAATAAAGTCAATCTGTATGGTTAATGAGTCATCCCAACCATCTACAGTAACAAAAGCACAACATGTGCTCAACTTGCAGCAGCTCTAAAACAACTCCAACATTCTCGGCCAATAATTTTCATCTTAATGATTAGTTGACTGTTTTTTCTCTCTTTCAAATGTCAAGTAAAGGAAGCTTTCACGAATCCTGAGATATATTAGAGTTGTATTCTTTGGTTGATATAATTGACCAAATCCTTGAATAAACATCTTAAGTAGTTGGGATGTTTACTCAAGAGAGATAATCGTGACGATGGCGGGCTTTCTAAACCAAAGGTACCGACCGGAGTACATCACAATAAAGACATTTATAGTAATTACATGGGACTCGGCCTCATTACACATGGAGCATCACTCTGGCTCGGATGCCTTTAGTGATTAAACCTCAGGTTTATATGATTAGCTTTATAGTTTCACGACATGTACTAACGAGATGACGGAGCGAGATGCAGTCATGCCAGACGGCCGTTAGATCGCGCTCAGGTACCCGTAGTCAACCACAGTCACGAGACCCGAAGACCGACAGTCCCAGCGCGTGATAATGACGCCGACCTTTTTATTGTTCACATCTCCTCCGTCCTCAGCAAGTCAATCCGTGTAAGTTAATTTTCCGAGAGCGATAAATCAACCCGTCGTTTCGCGAAGAGATATTTCGATTCATCGGCGATAAAGTTGATTAAAAGCCGGTGATTTATCGGAGGTTACCGGGGAGGTATTTCGACACTGGGTGGCCTGATTGCTTTGGTATCACTTTGCGCCCAACTCATCATATCCTTTCTTTAAGCTGCCGGTATAACTGTGATCGGACCTCATCGCTCAAACTTTTTTTTTCCTTTTTTATTCTCAGTGTTGATTTCATATCATGCGAATCAGATATTAGCAAGATGATTGAATTTCAAATGAATTCATTTTATGGCTGTATTAAGTAGCTACTTGGATAGGCTTGAAATCGCTCAACGGCCAGACACCTGAGCATTCTCAGATTGGGCACGGTTTTGCGAACAAACAACATCCGGGTCAAGGGTTATGTAGTCTGGTTCCGGACACTGTTATTGACACTCTACATTATTATTACTGCATAAAAACGTTCAATTATATAGATCCCCTGTACCCATGACGTCACGGTTTGTTTACTGCATTGCTTAAGTGCTGTAACTGGGTCCTGCATTTTCGACAGTTGTGTGGACACACAATGGTTGCCAATTCTTCTGCAAAGTGGTAAACAAACTGTGACGTCATCAGTACTGAGGTATATTGGTCTTTAGTTCTGGAAGCACAACAGCATGTTTCTATACAGTGTGAATATTTGTGTATATGAATTTTATTATTCAAATGTCTATGACGTGTAGGAGTTTACTTTGAATTAAATTTTAGACCTATTGTAGTTTTATTATAACCTAGACATAAACTAAACAATTCTCTGCTGTATACAGCCAGTTATTGATATTCTCATAGTCATAGGGTTGAAGGGAGGGCGTACCTTTGGTAGTTACTCAAAAATTAATTAACATAAAAACTTACTTGGTATAAGAAGCGCTGTAGCTTTTGATAATGCATAACATTTGTCGAAACAACTCCCTTCAAAGAAATGCGGTTTTACAGAAAGGGATTCAAAAACATTTCAATCTGAGAAACGTTTCTGCGTGAAACATTACTCAGATTGTTTTACATTTGCAGATTACTCTTCCTGCATTGACATAACTGCCTCAAATTTTTGGCGATATCTCATAAACGCCGACATCTTTTGAAATGGAAGTTTCACATGAAGTTTTATTGTATATATTATATAAGATTAAAACAATCAAACGTATTCACAGACCGAAGGTAGCTTTGCCTTTAGTCAAACGTCCAATAACTCATTGTCCATTGAAATGTCATCCTGGGCGGAGAGAGGAAATTATGGTTAAATTAGTTTATATTTGGACAGTGATATGGTTGCAAACTTGACAATTCTCCCGCGATGAAAAAGGAATGAACATGGTGACATTTTATCATAGATCTGTAGTGCTGCATTCCGTTTTGTATAAAGAATAAATTTAAAATCAGTTTTTTGTTCATGTCAGGCTGCGTTTCTAGCAAGCAGTCCAGAAAAAAGTATGAGCCGGACAATTCAGAGACATCCCACGCTCCATTACAACTCATCGAGTGTCATTTTATCATTCTCTCTTCATATCAATGGATTCTACAATCCATATAATAGGTCTACGTTATGACGCTTAGGATAGTTCATATTATCGAGTGACTAGGGGCCTTTTTAATATATTAGCGAATAACTGTCAATTGTTGCGTATGGCCGACTGAACAATGTAATCTGTTCTGATGGTACAGCGTGAGGTTGTAGAATTGAAGGGCTTTTAAGTACAACGTCTTGTATAGAATGTTTTCCGGTTGTAGGCTTCCCACCCTCCCCGATGACCGGCTCATCTTTTAGTGTTAGCGGATATAATTCGTAAGAAAAGATGATACTGTTATTAAGGAGAGTGATGTGGTCTTAACAATAGATGTAGCGTGGCAGACTTGAGATGTATATGATCATCTGGAGTCTTTCTAATCAGAAGAAATTGCTCCAATCAGTTGTCAGATTCGCCATTAGCTGGATTTCCTTCTAACACTCTGCAGTAATAATACCTTTGCCATGGTCACAGCACTCACATAGCCTTTTCATTGCTGGCAATAATAATGTTTCACGTTTAGGATCTATCTATCGTTTCAATTATTATGTTCTTGAAGCTTTTAATACAGCTAAACATAGTCATGAGCATGTACTCTTTGATTGGTGAGCCCAAGTCGGGGCCCAAGTCGGGGCCCAAGCTGAAGTCCAAGCCGAAGTCCAAGCTGGAGCCCTATTGTAGCCCAGGCTGGGCCCCAAGCTGGGGCCCAAACTTGGGGCCCAAGCCGCGGAGTCAAAGCTGAAGTCCAAGCTGGAGTCCAAGCCAGAGCCCTATTGTAAACCAACTTTGGGGCCCAAGTCTAAGCCATAGCCCAAGCCAGAGCCAAAGCCGGTCTTGAAGCTGGTGAATAAGCCGAAGCTGTGGACATAATACCCTCGCAATACCAATTCAGAAGAGCCATGAAGGCGTAAACAAGTGGCTGGATTGTCGGACCTGGAACTAGAAAATCATACACGAAAATAAACGAAGAGTTTGGTCAACGTTACGAGAAATGTTTTATTGATAGCTTGGTTTTCATGACACTGACAAGTGTAACTAAAATTAGTATTTAATTTATTTAAAAAAAACATTTTAAACGAAAGAAACTGATTTAACCCAATTTTAGTTCAGTGTTTTTCTGTCAGCTCTGATTTGAGAAAACATACACATTTTGTTAAAATCGTTCAAGAATGAGAAAAGAATAAAATGCTTTGTATTGTGTCCATTGAAGAAGCACCAGTCTTTTAACCAGCCAGTCAAACTGGTTACGCATCACTCTGGCTCAGGTGCCCAACCCGAAGCGGGATTTGGCAGTCCAAGCTTCCCCCGTTTGGTCCTCGTGGGTATAAACGTCTCAAGTTCGCCTACCCCAAAGGCAAGAAGCGATTGTAATCAGCACACAGGAAACAGGTCGAGAGCGGCGCTGGAGTTGGCCCCTCACGGGCCAACCGGCTTACCCCTCCGGCAACACAAGCTGAATGCTTTAATACCAGTCAGACTTGACGGATAGAGCTACGCCATAATGAAATGATCGCATTAGTGTTTTACTATTGAGCTATTTTTTGCCGCGTGGTGTTATGATCGCCACCACTTGCAATCCCGGCCAATCTTCGGCAAGAATGTGTTAACAAATTGGAAACAAATTTAAGGTAGTCGGGCATACGGACGAACAAAGGGTGCTCGCAAAAACACAGTGGCAAATTAAATTAAGTCGGATATGTAAGCGGCTTTATCTGTGTATGGACGGGCCAATCATGCCGATTACTTGCCGATGAAACCCCGTGAAATCCAGCCGGACGCAACTCAGATATTCCCGCTAACCGTCATCATGACACCACATTGATGGATAGCAAGCTTCTTTAAGAAGTAGAACAAGTGATGAAGACTGAATTGAAGTTGTTACAATGTAGGCCTCACACTGATCTCACTCAGTGAAATTTCATCTTGACTCACAGGTAACATTGTATATAGAAACCTGAGCAAAAGATTTATGATTAAATTCAATTCCCATTTGACTTTTATATTTGATGTTGCTGATGGGACATTTCACTCACTTTGGATAAAGGGTTATATTAATTCATCATGTCTATTTCTGATCGAGTCCAAGCCGTTTTCTCAATCATGTTTTCATCCTAAAGGCTCTAACTTAAGCAGTGTAAATACAAACAACAATACAAACAACAATACAATCAACGAGTACAAAAATACCCAATACGGAACACTTTCCATCCATTCAGCATCACGTGTCTTCTTGTTGACTTCCCTCTTCTCCTTTAAAACCGTAGCATCCCATCTCAGTGAGGTTTCAGATATCAACTCTCCCCTATCTTGAAAATTCTTGATATCTTAAATCTTTTCATTCCATCTTCTTCAAGTTGATCACTTTTTACCCACCACCCTTACAGCCACGTCCCACCGAACCCTTTATTATGACTAAACCCTAGACTCACAACTCCTTTCAATCACTCGTCAAACCTCTTTCCTAATCATTTCTGCCTAACATTTATCCAAGATGTGCAAACCGCTCCACATCTCCAATCTTCTGCCTCCTTTTTGCCATCTGAGCCTCTTATTGTAAACCTCTCATGGTGTCTTCAGACCACTTCAGATTTCTTCTGTTCTATTTTGCAGTTTTGACTCCTCTGCTAACTGACTTCTTACACCTAAGATGCACCCTTTCATCTTAAGACCTCTTTATTGCTACTTTTGTCAGCAGCCTGGATGAGCGACCACTCATCCTCTCATCTTGAGATCTCTTCCTCCGGGAGTGTCTGGGGGGGGGGGGGGGGGGGGGGGGGGGGGGGGGGGGGGGGGGGGGGG
>JAUELU010000003.1:1863869-1875075 GCA_032357145.1 Evasterias troschelii
GCTTTTGAGAAACTTAGATGATTAGCAAACTTTACCTATCAAGGTAAAGAGGGGTGTGTTTAGCTTCGGCTTTGACCATACTGAATTAATCATAACTACATACCTGCACTCAGTAAAATCACAAACTTCATGAATCCAGTCATTTCTCCCCCAATTCAAATCTTCAAAATATACTCTTAGTAAATCTTATAGAGCGAAGTACTCAAGTTTTACTGATGAAGTTCTGACTAAAATCAACTCCTTAACCCGTAATAATTATTCCTTAATGAGTACCAACCTCGAAGGGCTGTTAAATAACTTATTTTCTAACTTAAAATAGAACTTAAATAAAAGAAATAAAGTTTTTGAAATTATTACCTTTTTGCAGCCTATACATAAAAACTGCACATGGACGTTACGCTGGCAGACTCAGTATTGTGCTGAACGTCAGATAATTTCTCAATGTGGTTGGGGGACGTCATGACTCACACTAGTCCCAGGGAAACTCCAGGAGTTAAATACGCACGAATGCACTTTATCAAGAACCCCGCCCCCTTCCGTCACAGATCAATGAATTATTCATATTTACCAACCAATCAGGTATTACGCATTATGAATATATGCATTATGTTTTATGCTGACAATTAGCATGATTTTATGAGTCTTGCCACAGAGTCCTTTTTCTACGGTCTTGCCAACCCACAACACAGGTATTGTCATGGTTGTTCAGTGAATATTCATGATTTTTTAGTGCATATTCATATGGATTTGTGTCTGGTTTTTTACCTTAACACACCTTGGTAGTTTTTACCTTTAGTACGCCAATACAGGTGTGGAGAATAGTGCATTGTGTTTCAATTCAGCAATAGCGGCTTAAGATCAAAGGGGAGTGTGCTGCCATTGTGCAATGTTATTTCACATTGGTTCCAATACATTGACTTGGGTTACATTGACAGGTAGGTATAGGAGCACACTGAACTATAATGGACTTTGGAAGGTTTATCTAGATTTCTTTTATCATGCTTGAAATCACAATTAAGTGTTGCAATAATGCGAAGATGTTGTTTGTACCAAGTGTTACAGCCGTATCCGAATTGGCCAATGGCTACGGCTACCACTGTTGATAGGGGTGTTGCTAAGGATATCCTTTAGCTCGACTCAGACACCACCTGAGATTCATTCTGATGATAGATTTAATTCATGCATGACAAAATGACACATTGAAAAATCCAGTCAGCTTGTGCATCTCACATAATCCATTAAACAAAAAAGGTATATTATGACATTGAGCAAGGTTAGTGCTCTATGATTGTGGGTAGCCTTTACCGATGTCTTTTCAGTAATTGTTTAAAATAGTAGTACGGATGTTTATTTCAATGTCGCCATCAAAGTATACAAATTACATAATTATCATTACATCCTGTACCATTGCAAAACAAAATCATATTATTTAGTTTGCATAGGGACTAAAACTGGGAAACTATCATTATTGGTTTTACTTATATAAACGTCATAAGACATTGTGATGAATAGAGATGAAGACAGCATTTAAAGGCCCTGTACACTATTGGTAAGATAGAAAAACACAAATGTTCACAGATTCACACATAACTTAGGCCTACATGATTTAAAGTAAGTAATGGTAGAAAGGGTTGCTTAAAATATTTCTGCCTAAAATGCTATTGTTTCTGAGAAATGAGTAAAACAATAGTTTTTATCGCGCGCGATAATAAACTCAATGTTTGAAAAACAGAAAACACATAAAGTCTCTTTTCAGTATTTTCTCGTAACCTCGATGACCAATTGAGCTCAAATTTTCACAGGTTTGTTATTTCATGTATGTGGTTGATTACACAAAACATAAACACTGTCTGTGATTATTTTGTCAGCTCTGCCAATCCTGTATAACACCTTTAAGTTTAGGTGAAGCACTGCTTTAGTACACTAAACTTTATTGGCAGACAAACGGAGACAGGAAAAGGAATGTCACGACAAACATACAACAATATACATCCAAATTACATGCACTACAGCAAAACAGTCTTAAAAACATCAGTATGAATCTTTAGTAATAATTATGCCTAAGCTTTAAAGATGTGTTTAAGATTCATTTGGATAACTATATAAGGAGATAGCGTAAGGTCTTTCAGAGCATTTCAGAAAGTATAACACAGCGATGAACAAGACTTTTGTTATTCAACTAGTTTTATGTTAAAGTTGACCAAAAGATAATTAAGAAGTAACTATTGTCTGCGGGTTAGGTGCAACCATGTGTAAATCTGTTTTGGGAGTATAGTGTTATCTCTGAAAAGAGCCGTTGTTAATGGTCTCAACCTTTCCAACACCATACTCTTCTCGCCTCCAGTTTTTTCTTTAAGGTATTTCGGGTTTTATATAAATGAATGTTTGAATGAAGCAGAAATTGCTAGTTAAAACACAGTGGCAATGCATTGTTCATGAAAGCTTACTTGCAAATTTGCCCAAGCCAGGACATTTATACAATTTAGCCAATTTTAACAGCAACAGTCTCATTTTTAACTGCATTTTTTCAATTCTTGGTTAATGTTCAAATGTATTGCTTGAAATTATCAATATATTATGAAAATTGCTATCGAAAAACAGGGTTTTTAAAGTAACAAATTTTTCGTTTACCATTTTCTCCCCAAATTGGGAAAAACAAGCTCCAGATTTTAAGAATCAATCAAATTTTTCTCACCTAACAATTTAAAAATTAACAAATTCCAGTTATTTGTCAGCAATATAACCACATTTTGCCGTAGGCCTATTTATATAAACATGGACAACATTTCACAAGAAGACGATTAATTTTAGGAACAAAGTATCAATCTTTTCGGCTAGGTTAAAGGAACAAGGAATGAACAAAAATCTATTCCATTTTCCTTTTAGCTGGGTTTGAGGAACAAGGGATAACAAAAAGTATATCTCGTTATACCGTTAAATTACTACCACTTCTCTTCGATATTATGATGCAATAATAGTTTGTGGCAAATTTTGTTGTTAACAAAAAGGTTTAAATCAAAAGAGCGTTAAAAGTATTTTTAAAATTAGTGCATAATTTTCTTCATTTGTTCCTCCAGCAACATTTTTTGAGAAAAACAGCATGATCTTAACATTTTGAAAACAGCAAGACAAGTTGCCAAGTGAAAAATAAAAAAATTGTAGTTAAAAAGGAACCTGTTCACTTTAGGTTTAACAAAATACCGAACTTGTGTGTGACCCCGCTAGCCAACGTAACATTATCATACGAATAGCTCGCTTTGAAGGTACACAGTCCATTTGAGTTAGTCCCGGACCCACCCCAGGTATGAATTGAATAAGTCCGACCACTTTAAATTTGAACCTCTTGAAAGCGTCGTTTGGTTGAAAACATTTGCTATCAATCATGTTTTGATTAAACTACCCAATATGTGTTAATAGTGCTGTAACACAAACTCATATCTTCATAATTATGTCACAGTCAGTCACACCTGAAGCAGATTATCAAATTGATAAAATTTGAAGCATTTGGTATTGTAAACAGAGCGAGTTTCAGTTAATAGGTTTTTCAATAAGTTAAAAGGTTGCACTTCCTTGCAAATCCGACAGTTCCGGTCTCAGAAGATGCAACACATGAGGTGAAACATCAAACATATGTTAGTTGTTACGTTAACACGTCATCTTAAGTTTAATTTTTGTAACTATTCAAAAGAATCGGTTACTTTTTACGTGTGAAGTCAAACAAAAAAATCAACAAAAGTTTCTATTTGAGGGAAACTGAAAGTAAGGTATAGGCTAAATAAAAATAAAACCAACTGAAAACGCAACTGAATAAATAATATTTTTAGATTTAAACTGTAAAAAAACCCACCGGGCTTTTAAAATTTCAATTCAGTAATATAGCGAAAGGGAAACAGAGAAAAGGTGTTGCAAGCATGAACAGGTGTGTTGCGTGTTACAAAATTATCATCAGTGATCCTTGATAACTCTTCTAAACACTTAGTTTCTCGATGAGAAGTAAAGTAACAGGAAGACCAGGACCGTGAGAACCATGTATTGAACCAGTTGATTCTCATTAAACGTTCAAACTCAGAGCCTAGAAAGGGACATGTTTAAAACAAAAGCAACATTCCCAATAATTCTGCTTGTTTTTTCATTTAAACTTGATCTGAAAAAATCCAATAGATCGATGATTTCACTCACAACTTTCAATGAAAATATGATTAGAAAATGAGTTTAGTGTGAGGAGCTTTACTGGCTTAACTTGGCTTCGCATTATCATTAATGCGACCATCGTAAAACAGATATGAAGGAAATATGAAGGAAATAATTACGTTAGAATAGTATAGTTTTCACAGCAACATAAAAATAAATGGTATTGTGGCGATTGATTCTAGAGAAAACGGTTGTTGCTAAGGGGTTGCTAAGGACGTCCTTTACTTCAACGCATGGATGACACGGCAACCCGGCGTAGCCCAGCTGCTAATGGACACGGACCTTCATTGACACATGTTCAAATAGGAAGATATTTGGGCCATTGTGTAGTGGTTATGGACTTCATAGATCAGATAGATCAGAAAGTCGAACGCTTGGTTTGCGAAATCCACCCTGTTTCATTTTGTTTGTTGCCAATATTCCTCTTTCGGTTTCCAACCAGGACAACATTTTTATACAAATATACCAAAGAAACATTGTACACAATAGTCCAGTTGAAATTGTGCTAAACACAGTATTACGGAAGCAGCTAAACTGTGGCATGCATCCGGTACAAATACATGCCAAAGGCGTTCTTTACAAACACGGTTTCAGTTGGTATTTTGAGAGAAATTTTTAGTAAAAACGATCGACGAAACCGTTTTTCTCAAAGTATCTGACATATTGGTTCCCATTGAAGTACAAGTTGGTACAAGAATGAAATTGTGCAGGTTCTCCCATTTAATTATACTGACGGGGGAAATGATCTGAATTTTGTGTGACAAAATTACTTGATCTTGGTGAATCTGTTTGGATACACCCTAACCAAACAGTGCACTCATTATAGATGTCAACAATATCTCCAAAAGGCCCAATTGAGTGTATGGATGCAATAGTTAAAACCTTTGTAAACAGTTTTGTATCTTTAGTTACGTTGGATGCGTCATATGAAGAAGACTTCAAATCTGGGCCCAATTTCATAAAGCTATTTAGCAGAAAATACTGTTTCTATGCTATAAGCAAAAATTTAGTGGGGCACCAGTCACAACAATGCAAACCTTATGTAATTTTGGCTGCTAACTGCTGCTAAGCAATACCTTTTGTGCTGAGTAAGGTTTTTGTGCTTACAGCCTTTATGTAATTGAGCCATGGAGTAAGATCCTAAGCCCTGACGTCACACCAACAGTGGTCTGCCATCTAAACAAACGATGATTGTGTAAATATGGATATATCTCCTAAAATACTCACTCAACATTAATGAAATCAACTCCCAAAATGACACAACCAAGATATAGTGTGGTCACTGACGTCAGGTGAACCTTTTGGGTCTATATTTCACATTAAATTATTGTAAATTATTGAAAGTGCACTTGAAGCCAGACCCTTGCCTCAGGTAGAGCTTTTATTTATGACTGACAGAATATTTCAAAACAACTTCTAAGTAGATTGGCTAGGTTTTTGTAAAAAGGGTTCTCTTAAATTTGATAGAAATGCTGGACATAGGCCCTACCCATTGTAATTTTTGATTGAAAAGTAAGGGGTAAGTCCTGCATTTGTATCAAATTTGGACCAAAATTAAAAAGGTAACAAGGGTAAGTCCAGCAATTTTATCAAATTTGGGACAAAATTTGAAAAAAATCACAATAATAAAAGACCAAGTCTACTACACTTTCCCTCTACTGTTTGTTTAATATGATCCTTAATTACTGCGTAAAAAGCTCATCAGTAAAATATTTAGCTTATTTTAAGCCAATCAAAGAAGAATATAAACTATTGTTTCTGTAATTCTATTCGAAACTCTTTCAGCTTTAATTTATGTCTAGCACTTTCAGTCTTTTGAAAACGTATGGTCATCATAAAGACTCAAACAAACATTAATTCTTCAGATTATTTTGGGTCCCTTTGACAAAACACAAATACCCAACTTATAAAAATTATCCTTCCGTCTGGAAAAACAAATTATGAAAGGACAACATTTTCAGGAAAAAGCATCTGAAACAGAACGAATATCTTGTAAGTAACTCAGAAAGGAAAATTGCACTACATTGTAAATACCAAACCAAAATTCTTTTAATGAGGGGTTGCTAATATTCGATTTAGTTTATTTAAAGTGTACAGTAATCGGGGTAGGAGTTGTTCTTCAAAAAAGCCCTTTAAACAATTGTTCACTAAAAAACCCACCTAGCAACCATTTAATTGTCAGATTTTACGTTGACAATCTCATAAAAATCTTACAAAAACTAACCTTTGCAACATTGATAACTTTAAAACCTTTTTATCAACAAAAAACAAATAACTTTTAGAAAAAACTGTTTGTAAATACATATTAAATATTAGCTCTAATAATTAACTTTTGTTGACCATTTTTGAACATAGACTACAAATCAAAGCACACACATTGTCTCGCTACAGTACTGACAAATATTGAGAGGTTGTTATCTAAAAGACAAGATACATCATTAGAAACAACTGAAATGGTCCAAAAAGCCACCAGAAAGCTCATTTGATGCAACATTGGTTCACGTTTCAAACAACTTCTAATATTATATTTCTGGTGGATATGCTTTTATTTGGGGGAAAAACAACCAAAAAGTGTGACTACTTTTCAAGGATGAAACCTGATAAACCATTCTGGTGCAAAGTTCACAGGTAAGTTGAATGGATTGGAGTGGAATCTTAATTCCAAACTTCCAGTTTTCACCCAAAGTACTTCCTGATGTTTACACTTAGGAAATATTTTTTCCCGCCACAAATTTCCAAACGGGATTACCGTGGACATTTATAAATGCCCAAAACAACTTTGAACCGTCCTATTTCAGTTGTGGTCAGTTGACAGTCTGACGTACAAGTACACCTCCAGGTAATGTGCATAGACATCCACCTACCGCGCACTGTTTCCTTTCCCTGAACATAGAGGGACAAAAGACACTGAAATTCATGTTCGAAATTTCCCTTTTTCCAGTGGTTATTGTGCAATTCCCAATTCCAGACTTTCAACATTTTGTTAAACAAACAAGGATTATGAGAGATTGCTAGGCTGCCACTATTGTTTATCATTGTATTTGGCATGTCTGATATTCAAGCATACAATGGCCAATTAACAGCCATGGCTTATTGCAAAAGTTTTACCTATTCACAGTAATACATTCCGTAGTTTCTCAAAAGAGAACAAAAAATCCCGGTCCTTTTCATCAGAACATTGGTTGTCTTTACTTCATCGAGTCAGGGTTTCATTGCAACAACTGACAACGATATTCCTATCACAAAACAATTATTTGGCGGAAGTTCCGAAAAGCAAATGTTCCCTAAAATAATACCACACAGAGGTATGATAAAGATTTGATAATGAAGTGGTTAAAAGCCGTTAAAATTCATAATGTTTATGTGGCATATGCTCAATTACAGCAAGTTCAACTGCTAACTTTATAGATGGACTATCTGCACTCACAACTCAAGACTTGTAATCACCACACATTAGAAAAAAGGTTGTTTGATGTTCTTTGCTGATCTGAGTTAAGTCATGTCCCTATGAGCAGCTGTGGCTACAGCTTGATTGTCATGGTAACATGCATTGAAGAATAGGATGCCTATAGCAACACTCTTAGCAACAGCCGTAGCCATAGCCACCCATTCAGACAAAGCCTTAGACAATGACACAGAAAAGCTTGAGATAAATCACCCCATGATGGTTTGAGTTAATCCGATTATGTAAGATTATTGAACAGATAATCAAGAATCAGTAGCTAGCTTTAATCTAATCTGAGTTAACATCAGAAGAGAAACACTTAACACGAGTATGAAGGTTGGAATCAAATTAAAATTTTGACGCTACAACGTTTTAGACGGATGAGAGATTTTCCACATATTCTAAGGGGAGATAATCTCCACAGCAAACAATGCACTAACAACAAGCAACAACTTTTAGACAAAAATGTCTAAATTTCTTGGATAACAACTTCTATTTTTAAACGTTTGTAAGAAATTTCATACAAATACATTGGAAGAATAAACCTGAAACAATGAGTTGATTTTTTTTCTGACGTCCCTTTTTTTACAACTGCATGTTGTCTTATATAAATCTAATAATTAAATGCTTCCAAGCAACCTTTGTGATTTGGTCAAGTGGGGAATGACCAAGGTTGCTCATGTCGTCTGATTGATGGGAGTTATATTTCCAGTCCTAGCTGTGTATGGCGTTCCTACCCATAGAGGGGGTGTAATTGATAGTAGAGATGATTGATAGTGGGTGTGGTTATAAAGAGGCGTGGTTTTCAGATAGCATGTTTGCTTGGAGTGGTATTCATGAGTTCCCCCACAGCTGTCGCTCGTATGCCTGTTGAGATATTTAAACGTTGATTCCTGTACAAAGGCCATACCTCAAAGAGTTTCTTTGATAGTGGGCGTGGTTGATAGCGGGCATGGTTTATAGAGGGTGTGGTTATTGGGATAGGCAGTCACTGACTTCCTCTTCACACCTGCCCTCCATCAGCTTGATTGCAACGTAAGAGATATTCCAACAAAGATTCCTGTACATAGGCTGCTGTTTCAAGGGGTGTTTTTGTTAGTGGGCGTGGTCACTAGTAGGGTGTGGCTACTGAGACAGTCTATCATTGACTTCAAGCTCACACCCATCTTCCATAAGCCTTATGGCAATGTTGGCGATATTCATAGCATCATCAATGCCCCTATGTGGCCGTCCATCAAATCCCATCTCCAATGCTGCAAGCATATTCCTGTCAAGTTAAAGATGAAAATCTTAATAAATTATCAACCATCAGAAAGATCAAACATGTTGCAACAAAACAAGTTTTTTAAAACAAAGGGTCAATTACTGGACTTTCTGTTCACAAAAATACAGCCAGGACAGAAGAGAACATGATATGAAATTGGGCCCTGATCATTAAACTAAGTCCCTGACAAAGATACTGAACCATAGTTGCTTCTCTGCCACTAGGAAGTGATAAAAATTGATGCTGTGATCAGACATTAATCAGAGCTTCTCAGAAGGTGTTCGCTCTTTAAATAAATACCTCTAAAATGTCATCCAAACCACTGGCATTTTATCCCATGCTCCCATAAAGTGAGTGAGTACCAAATTCTAGAAACTCCCTTCTTTGATCTCAATTTTATATCTAAACATTTACCTGAGGCACATGCGTTTGGTCTTGTAGAAATTACTGAACGTCTTGCAAAGATTAATCCACTGCCGTGCATAGGATGGATATCGCACTTGGCTTAATTTGCACTGAACGTTGAGGTACATGTTCATATCCCATGGCCTGCAAAAAAATAAGGAAAAAATATTCAAATTGTACAAATTAAAAAAAATTGTTTTCAAATTTGCCAAGTGTTTTATTCAGTGGTACACGACTTGACTTACCCATCTGTAACTATGATAAAACGTTGCTCAGTACCCAGAGCTTTACTCTTCATCCATTCATGGACTCGGCTTAAGACTATTGGGAAGGTGCTGGCTCGATCCACTTGTTTCTGAGAAAAACAGTAAATTTGAGAAATTACGCCAAATTGTTTTAAAACACACAAATAACGATTGCCAGAGTAAAGTGGTTTAACGACTATGCTGATTTTCTTATCATTGACAGTAGTTTGAATCTAGGAAGAACTGGTCATAAACTTAGGTGCTTTAGAAAACAATAATTGCTTCCCTTCATCCAGGAGTGAGATAGATTTGTTTTGTGACAGATTGAAACTGTTGGACTGCACAAGAGTAGCAACTTGGTTTCTTACTGCACAACCGTCATGCCTACTGGAAATAATGGTTTTAATGAACTAAATGTCTAAGCTAAGTAGGGCGTGAAGATCAAACACAATGAATGTTCATATTGAAGTAATTTTAAGCTTGATTCAAAAATGCACTGGGATGAGATGCCAATACTGCCAAGTAATTTGACATCATACTTTGCTTAGCAATTAAATCAAAGCTTAAGATAAATCTAAATTTTTAACCCTTGTGCTTTATAAATCTGAAAAATTACTCATAGAAAAGTAGTGTGTAATACCTGTGTAATACTGGTGAGATCTTTACAGAACTTTGAAAGTTTGGGGTTCAATAACGGCTTGATGAAAGCATCAAACTTATCCTCCTGTTAGAAAAAAAGGAACTTATTATCAAACATAGAAAGATATATAAAATACCCACATCACAAATACTTAGTACTCTATGAATTTCAGTTTGATCACAAACCTTTACAAACCGAAACTCTTCTCATTAGAATCAAAATCTAAAATGCCTAATTGATAGCAACTTACAATTTTCATGGTTTTTGTGTTGACCAGAACGATTGGAAATTCTATTATCTCCTGGATGTAATCAATAGGAGTTGGTTCTTCACACGTTGCCTCAAAATCAATGACACAGAGATAGTCGTAGTTTCGCTGTGTGCATGGCGTCTCCAAACCATCTTGACCCATTAGATGGTTCTTATTGTAAGTCTTTAATCTTGTGCGGAGAATCTCACCGATACCACTGCAGTATAGGAAAGAAATATAGAATGATTATTCAACTTGACATTTAAACACTGCAAAATGTACATACAATTAATATTAAGAAGTCTATTGAACAAAGATGTATAAAGAACTTCTAGAATAAAAATTATAAAAGACTCAATGAAGCAGAGGCAAATATGGAGGCATATTCAGAAGACAAAGTCTTGTATAGAATTGCCTTATACAACAAAAGACTAGGTTTCTGAACGGAACTTAAATTAAAACAAAGCATACAGACAGGACGAAAGAGGACAAACAAACAAAAAAACGCTACCAAACGAGTTAGGACGGAACAAGAAGGGAAATAATTCTGAACTCATAGAGAAGAAGGAAGTATAGAGAAGAAGCTTCAAATGTTGGAAGTAATGACATGGTTATAAACACTTGCCACTGAGTGTAACCTTCATATCCATTAAATTCATTATTCAACCTTAAGCATCCTAAATTCTCTGTTTGCTTGAAAACACAACTTCTCTCTACCACTCTTCAATAGAGGGCGCTGTTATAATAATGATAATGATAACGAGTT
>JAUELU010000003.1:1932608-1950082 GCA_032357145.1 Evasterias troschelii
TTATGTCTCTCACTGCAGTCAATCTGTGGTGATTCATGTTCTCGAAACATTTGGACAACATTTCCAAATCCAAGTCTTTTAAAGATTAACTAGAAAAAGTGTTGAAACTACACAAAGGAGATACCGAAAATTAATGTCTGAACTTTTGGGACACACCGTGTTTTGGATGGGCATTATGACAGTTATTCAAGCGTAAATGGCGTTGTGTATTTAGAATAGTCTTGTATTTTACTATATTTTAGTAGCTGTTATTATCCTTTATTTAAAAGTGTAGTTTGAAATATTACTGCTGTTATGGCCTAATACATGTTGACACCTTAGGAGTTTTCATTATTATTATTAACATATTATATAACCACTTTCTAAAAAAAAACTAAAAAAACAAAATGTAAAAAGATACGTATGCCCCTATTAATTTTATTTAGTTTCATTGCTATTTTGTAGAGATTGTATTCTTTAAGAGTTTAGATGAAATAAATATATAATATATGTAGAGATTGTATTCTTTAAGAGTTTAGATGAAATAAATATATAATATATCTTGTAAACCGTCGAAGTATTTTCCTTTTTTGTGTACATTTTGTGACAGCAAAATCTAGAAATATTAAAAGTGATTTTGTTATCCAGTGGGGATATCCAGTTAGTTTTGGGGGTTTTCCGGTATGGGGTTACACTACAATACAAACCATTACATGACTATACTATACGGCAGAATGACCTACATACTCATGCGCAAAGAGCAAGGACCAGCGAGCTACCCTGGTACTCTACATCATCCTAACATTTGCCACCCACACTAAACAATCCTTCCCCACCCCTTCCGGAGGACACCACTTTCTTGAATGGTGCTTTTAATAATCCCGCCCTGTTGCTTTTCTAGCGTTTAAAGGTGACTCTTTCGACCATGTCCCCCTTTTTGTTTTTGTTCAGAATACTGCAAAGGAGATCCACGGCAAATACTTATTTTTAATTCTTCATGTATTTGGATGAACTTTCTTCGTACTTTAATAAATCAAACCAAATCAAATTAAATTAAATCAAATCAACAACACTTTAAGTTTTGCATTTAAAGTTACGCTGTATATCCTATTTCCTGCGTAAAGTACCTTTAACAATCACGTGATCACGATCACGTGATGTCCCGACGATCACATGTGAAACTAGACTAAAAATATTGTTATCCTTTGTATTTTGGTGGGAGGTTGTTTCCTGTTCGTGTGTTGCACTTGGTGTACAGACAAAGGGCTAGATAGAGTTGCTAAAAGTTAGTGCATTTATGGTCTTTCTGAAACTTGAGTGATAGTTGTACGTCTAGTCAGAGAGTGAACCCCGATGCAAGATGATGAAGGCGGGGATCTTACTTGCTGTCGCAACTCTGTTTGTGGTGTGTTTTCCAGGGACGTGTTTTACCGCAGCCGTTGAGGCAAGCGGAGATGAGTTGGCTCATGGGCGAGGGGAGACGGCCGCTGACACGGCAGGCATTATCGAGGCATTCGTGGTTCCCCACAGTCATATGGATGTCGGCTGGATTTACACTGTTCAGGTATGAGACTTACAGGGACTGTGTGTTTCTAATCGAAATGTTGAAGTAAATAACTATTTTTTGCTTGAAAGTTATTTTAATTTAGTTGGTTGTCTCAAAAGGTGTGAATGTTTTCCACTGATTGAGCCTAGCAGAGAAAAATGCACTCGAAAATGTATCAGTTGCTGCTCAATACTTAGCGAAAAATCTTTTCTGTCAAAATGTTTCGCTATGTAAAATTGTTGAACGAAGTCATTCCCAGAGATGAACACACGTTTAAAGACTAGTCCCAGTCAGTGGATGCTGTCTGCAGTGTACTCCTCTTTTTGAAATTTGGATTGTTCTAGCAAAAAGGGCAGAAAGTTTTGAATAGGATTTATTTTTGATTACCTATAAGTATAATAGTTCTTGGAGATGATAGTGATTGCTTGATCTCTAAGGTTACTAGCAACCCAGGCAAAACGTGTTTACTTAGCCCAGGCTTGAGGCATTTTGCTGATTTGTTACACACCCATTTCAAAAAATTGCCAAAATAATGATAAAGACATGACTAAACAGCTAGAAAATCTCCCACTGGCTTCCAAATTGTCAACAGATTTCTCTTTCTTTTTGTACTTAGGAGAGCATGGTTGCTTATGCAGCAAATGTTTATACCACAGTCGTAGCAAGTCTCATCAAAAACAAGTCACGACGATTCATCGCTGTTGAACAAGAATTCTTCAGATTGTGGTGGACAACAATTGCAAACAACACTCAAAAGGTTTCTGTAATTTTCTTATCATCACTCTCTGCAAGAAGAGGGTACTATTCAAGTGTCAATTCAGGAGTATAAGGCCAAGTTAAATAAGAAACAAGTTTCTTGTTCCTGCCGGCCTCCTTTTTGGCTGCCGCCTCCTTTTAAAAACTATTTACTATTTTCAGAAAAAAAATAAAAATAAATCTTAAATAATTTTGTTTTAAAGTTTTAAAGCTGAAATCTAATTTTGGGGATAAAACTGATTGGCTCTCTGGTATTTTGAATCTCCTGAATCCAATTAGATGGGCCAAAATAGCAGCTTTGCCTCAATAACTCCCAACTTTCTCAGGTGTGCAGTCCCTAGCTAGTTGAGGGCTAAAAAGTGTGATTCTCCTGACTCAATATATCATCAGTGTCTTGGCACTGAACCCCGCTGGGCGTTCTTTTCAGAGCGGACAGCAACTGTTGTCGAAGGTGATGGTCCTGCGATTCTGCATTGAAGGGTCTTACAAATAATGTAAGACTGTAATATCTGTGAATAAATATACCTTGGCCAGCCATATAGCATGGCGGCCAGCTTGGAAAAAATAGCTAAAAATTGAAAAATAGTAAAAAGTAGCGCCCTGCCTCCTCCTTCTTTTTTTGAAGTCCGGAAGAGAAACTCGTTTTTTATTTTACTTGGCCTAATTAACTCAGTGCAAAAGCAATAATTTATGATTTTAAGGTTTGATTTATTTCAGTTTTCAAATTGTGAACAAAATAATAATATTTTGTGCTTTGAATACTGTCTTGATATAGCTGTGATATCTGTAGCTTCCATCCACCCAACCCCTTCTATTCTAGCAACTATTCTTAAAAAGTGATTTATTTTTTAAAGTTATGTTTAGATTTGGTCTAAATCCTAAACATTTAGTGTGAAACTTCTCAGCATCTGGTCTATTTTCATTATTTTACCATTTGTTTAATGTCTTTTCTGTTTGTCAAAAAAATTGTATCCGCAAGAACACTTTCATGACGAATAAGTAGTGAGGAGATTTATTGAGTCTGAAAAAGACTTTACAAATAGGCAATAATCATGACAGACAAATGAGACATAGGTTATTTCATTCTTCATTTCCTGTAATGTTTATGACTTTCATTTGTAACCAATAGCAACAGACACATCAGCTTGTTAAATCTGGTCAGTTGGAGTTTATTATTGGTGGACAAGTCATGCATGATGAAGCAGTTACTGAGTATAGCGCCACCATTCAACAGATGACAGGTAAACTAAGGAGGTCTCTTAAGCCATTTTTAAAACCAAGGCTTGGGTGTGAGCTTAGGGTGTGTCAGTTATTTAGAAAATGGGCACTTTCCTTTCCCAAGGGGTTTCAGTCAGGTGGACAGAGCCCAAGCCCAATACGTGGTTTCAAAAAGTGCCTTAGTCTTAAAGCATGATAATGAAATGTCTAACTCCATAATCCTTGCACTGCTTACCATTACGGCACCTTGTAGTAAAGTGCATAATTCCATCCTTACCAAATGAGACTCAGGAGAATAGTCCTACAGCTAACAAAAATTGAAGAGCTAAAATGTCTGATTTTTATCCTATGCTAATTGACTGGACATGTGTCTTCATGTTTAAACAGAGGACTTAAACGGAAGAGATCCGGTAAATTGAAATAGCGAGGACATTTCTTGCTTTGCTTTTGTGTACAAATACAAAACCAATGGGGACATCGCTGAATAAACCAAGTCCTAACAGCATGAGAACAAAGGGAAGTCCTTGATTTATAGCATTTACAAACTTGTGTATTTGAAGTTGTTTGACTGTGTTTGACCATAGAGAAAGGGTTTGACGGTGTTTAAATTGTTTTTGACTGTGTGTAGGTGACGTTATTGAAAAGGTTTCTGTTCATATTTTACAACTGAAAGCAATTGTGTAATGAAACTCTGATGTGAAGATTGAGAATCTTCAAGGTCAATCTGAGATTGTAGCTGACAGCTTTTTGTTTCTGTTGTAAGCAATGGTTTTTAAAAATCATAGTAAATGAATAAAGTTAACAAAATCACTTGTAGAAAGTGAACAGTTTAGGTTTAATTTCGTGTTCCTATTAATTTTTCTTCAGAGGGTCATTCTTTCATCTACGAGACCTTTGGAAAGCGCCCTCACTTCAGCTGGCACGTAGATCCGTTTGGCGCATCATCAGCAACGCCTTCACTCTTTGCTATGATGGGTTTTGATGCGCACCTTACATCCCGGATTGATTACAACGTGAAGAACCAGATGCAAAAGACCAAAAGTTTACAGTTTGTTTGGCGTGGGTCACCCTCACTTGGTACCAAACAGCAGATCTTTACGCACGTTATGGACCAGTATAGCTATTGTACCCCACCAGATTTGCCTTTCTCAGATAAGTATGTATTTTTCTCACTTTGGGTAAAAATATTTGTTTTGTTAATTACTCTCGCATGCTTTCAAGCTTTGTGTGTGTTGGAGGGGGGTGTAGATGGTGTGGGGTAAACAAAAGATGGACAATAAATGAAAAGTCTTGATTGGAAAATTGAAAAAATTAAAGATTTATTTTGAGTAGTACCCTTTAAATGTTGGAAGTATTCTTTATTTAACAGGACCGGTTTCTACTGGAATGGATACGCTGTGTTTCCTAAACCCCCAGCTGATGGTATCTATCCACATATGAGTCTACCAGTCACAGATCAAAACATCAAACAGTATGCTGCCACCATGGTCAACAGTATCAAACAGCGTGCAGCCTGGTTCCAGACTCCTCAACTTCTATGGCCATGGGTAGGTTGGACCAATAAACATAGGGCTCAAGAATTCTTTGTGCATGTATTGGAATGGTGGAGCTGACAATTAGTCGCAGACAGTGTTCATGTTTTCTGTGATCAACCGCTATACTTAAAATAACAAACCTGTGAAAATTTTGGCTTAATCCGTTGTGAGAGTCTGGAGAAAATAGTGGGGAAAAAACTTACACAATTATTGGAATGGTGGAGCTGACAATTAGTCGCAGACAGTGTTCATATTTTCTGTGATCAACCGCTATATTTAAAATAACGAACCTGTGAAAATTTTGGCTTAATCCGTTGTGAGAGTCTGGAGAAAATAGTGGGGAAAAAACTTACACAATTTTCATCATGTAAAACAGTTGTCCTTACTTTGGTTGTAACAACCAAAATCAGCTGTTAAGTTTTTTTTAGGTTTTAGATCATTTTTGGGGGAATATGACTTCATTTTGGAGGGAAATGTTTTACAGAGAAAATGGTTCTATTATTTTTTTTTCACACTAAAGGGTTGTGACAAGCAGTTCTTCAATGCCTCAATCCAGTTTGAGAACATGGACAAACTTGTCGCATATATCAACAAGAATTCTGCGGGCCTTGGGGTTCACATCCAGTATGCAACACTTGGAGAATACTTTGAAGCTATCCATAAAACCAACACCACCTGGGCTGTGAGAGGAGAACAAGATTTCTTGTCTTATTCCTCTGGTGAGAAACAAGAATCTTATGAAATCTTCAGGAAAAATTCTTTTATTATTGTGAATCAAGAATATGTTGGGTATCTTTTTTAGAGGTTCTTTTAATCTCCCACGAGCTCATAAACTATTTATTGTCTTATTCCTAAGGTGAGAAACAAGAATCTTAATCTTCAGGACGATTTCAATCATAATTGTGAATCAGGAAAGGAAGACACAGTGGTATCTTTTATACTCCTGCTAAGTGCATGAATCATAAGCTTTTTTACTATAAGCCACTAGGTGACAGCTAGTCTTGTTTCAAGGCACCCCAGTTGTGTAATTTTGAATAGTAAAATTGTTACGGTTAGAGGCCGCTATTATTCCTGTAACAGCTATTTGAATTTGAACCAACAACCTTTGCATTGTGTGGTAGATATTTGAACCATGATACCACGGAGCGAATATACCCTGACATGAGGGCAGTTCAAATCCTGTAATAAGCAGTGGTTACAACAACCAGTTTAACAATTGCATCGGGAATTAAGAAAATTAGTTTCTCGTTATCGAGTGTGGTCTAGTAAATAAGATATACATTAGAATCTGGGGAGAGTTTTGGGTTTCGAAATTCACATGAGCAGTGTGCCTCTGGATTTTGTTCTGTGAGTCTCAAGGAAGCACTGAGTTACAGAGCTAATCCTACGTTGGTATGTAATGGTTAAAACAAAAGAAATTATTCTTTATTCCCAATACAATTATTTGTGTGTTAGAATGTTCACTGTCATTTCATTCTTGCACTGAAAACAGAGTACAAAGAAAATGGTAATGTTATTAAAAAATTTATGTTTTCATAAAAGATCTGCAAAAATGGAGCATATTTAAATGTCCGGTTTTATTGCTACTGTTTCCACAGGTGCTAATTCAGTCTGGACTGGGTTTTACACCTCTCGTGCTAATCTAAAGGGAACAGCTCGTCATGCTCAGTCAAGTCTTCATGCTGGTGAGAAGCTGTTTAGTGTGTATCTTAACATGCCAGGAGTTAACCGAACTGTAGATGCTTCTGAAGCGTTAGCCAGTCTGTCTTCATTACGCTGGGCTTCAGCAGAGGTAAGTCTGCTCTTTCTGACCGTATGACAAGAAAAATCTCTCAAGAACACCACCAAAGATCCAGTGTCATGTCGTTGCCGAGGGGTCTAGTTCAACGGACCCAAGCTCTGTTGTTGTCAGCAGCAAAGTGTGGGTTCGACACTTGTGCCCTTGAGCGAGGCACTACAGTAATCATAATTCCTTCATAAAAAATTAGGAAGGTAGTGCATTATACAGCCAGGCTCCTAGTGGATGATACCCATGCCTACATCCTTATGGAGTGTGGAGGGGGTAACCCTAATTATGCCCCAGGAGTAGGTGGCAACGTGCCCCTGGTGACAGTTGATTTGGGTCGACAGCCCAAATCAGTTGAGTGTAGCCCTCACCTTGAAGTGGCTGTCGGGCTTTGTGATGTTAGGCGATCTCTCGCTTAATTATTATTATTTGTTTTAATTGTTTAATTTTTAGTGAGTTTTTAGATTGAAAATAATGAATTTGTTAATGACTGCCAATTGTGAACTTTGTCTTTCAGGTCCAGCACCATGATGGAGTGACCGGCACAGAGAGCCCAAAGGTTGAGGCTATGTATGAAGATCACCTCCTCAACGCTGAGGAGAAGACTCTCAACTCAATGAAGATGATGTTTAAGGATCTCTTCAAGAAACCAACAACAGATGGAACGGATGGGAAGAACATTCTTACATCCTTGAACAATGGGGAAACATTGGGTAACTAAGTTTTGTTTTCAAGTCAAACGGTTAATTTTGTTTCCTTTCTGCTTGGGCTTTATTTATAGTTTTACAAACAAGCGGATAAATTTGGATGGACATTACGTTCTATTTTTATGCCAGAAAATCCGATTTCAGGTTTTAAAGAATGGTGTTTAAAGGTAGGGTCATTGACTGGTTTTTGTCAACAGAATGCTGATTTATTGGCAAAACTATCAAGAAGGACACAATAAAAGTCACCTGCGAATGTTTCAGCTGAATAAAGTGTTTACTTGTCTCAGTATTTTCACAAGAAAGTTGTGCATGAATTGTTTCTCAGATTCAATTGTTTTGGGGGGAAAAATTGTTCTAACCATAATATTTTGAAGGGAAAAGTAAGTTTTTATGGTCTTTAATGTTTTGAGTATTTACCAATCTATAACCCTAGCTTTATAAACAGCACTAATGTACTGAAATTATTTCCACTCTGTAAAATGTTTGAATCTGTAATATTTGTTTTTTATTTTTAGATGTTGGACCTGACAAACCCCTAGCTCCAATACTTGTGTACAACTCACTAGGCTGGTCTGTCAAGAGACTGGTGCAAATGAACATTACTGACCCTAATGTGACTGTCATTGACATACATGGGAGGGACATTGGGAGCCAGGTCAGTAGTAACAGAAGGTTGTTTTTCTGAGAAGCTGTTGCTGCATAGAAAATCTTTGGCAATGGCCACAGTGGTAATATTAGTCTAGCCGTAGCCACAGCCAATGCTGGTGTGTGTCTGCATTGAGGGTCTTTGGCTGTAGCTGATGGCTATAGTGGTAATATTGAAGCATACAGACTGAGGAGTCTAGCCATAATTTGTTCTTACTTTATTTCCTCACATTTAGGTTAATCGTCCAATAAGTCCAGGAGACCCATACCATCTCTTCTTCTATGCCCAACTTTTGCCTTTGAACTTTGACGTTTACTACATCAAGTATAAGACCAAACCGGATGATACCATTGCAACCATGGGGAAGGTCGAAAGCCTTCCCTTAATCAGGCTAGATGCTGGATCCATGAATGACAAGAATCGTACCCCCAAAAAGACCTCTTTATACAAAAACATCAGCAACGACTGCTTCGATGTGACGTATGATATGACCACTCAGCTACTGCACAGTATCACTGACAAGTAAGAATCATTTATGTTTGATGGTGGGGGAGGTTGGGGGCAGCTGTGCAGAATGACATTCTGCACAGTTGGGCGTGTTGTTTTTGATTGAACTTTAATTATCAAATCTGAAAGAGTTGTAAAATGGCTTCGCAGAGTGCTGTTTCTTTATTTATTTATTGTTGGATATTCCATCCTGAAATGAAGAATGTTGGCTTTCGTTTTAATGTACAATACTCGTAAAAATTAAAAAGTGAATTTTTTTATAAAGTAATGATGTATGTGGAGTTTCATGGGGAGACTGCCAACATAGGGCTAGATAGCTCAGTTGGTTGAGCACTGGCACTTTACTCCGTATATGGCAGGTTCAAGTCACAATTAGGCAATTTGTCTAGTCAACCTCAAATTATTAAAAAGATAATTAAGTGAAACCACTCCCTCTGTCTCTCTTTCTCTCTCTCTTTCAGACAAACTGGTAAGACCATCCAAATGCAACAGATGTTGATGGAGTACTACTCACATTATGATGTTATGTTTGGACAGACTTCAAACAACTATGTATTCCGC
Organism: Evasterias troschelii; assembly: GCA_032357145.1. NCBI lineage: Eukaryota > Metazoa > Echinodermata > Asteroidea > Forcipulatida > Asteriidae > Evasterias > Evasterias troschelii. The sequence continues at coordinate 1,941,850 of JAUELU010000003.1, forward strand.
CCTCAGGGTTCGGCTAATTCTGTCGGAAATATGGTGCAGACGGATATAGTAACTGGACCTTATGTCAATGAGACCAGGCAATCTATCTTCAAGTAAGAAGCCACTATTATTATGCATTTATAATTACTAAAAGTCTATGTGGCCTGTTAGTCTGTTTGTGTTTATTTATTGATTTACTTTATTTTTTTATTTTTTTATTTGCAGTATGTATGACCCTCAGCACAGCCGCTTCATTGTTACTCTACGTCTCTTTGATTTGCCGCACACTCATGACGATGACATTGTATGCGGCCATATTGAGTTAGACTTCAAAGTTGGACCGCTCACACCAAACAAAGAGCTTATCTACCGGTAAGATTTCATCCTTCTCATCATCTTTCTCAAACTGAATACTTTGTCTTTGTGGGGTTCAAACTACAGATAATGTTGCCTGCCTGGCAAGAGTCAAGCATTGTTCCAATACACACAGGACTGTGTGCTGTTAAATCTTTTTATTTGTTCAATATATAATCACAATTTCTTAAACTTTAAACGAATACTTGTATTTTTGTCCTCTTTTCACACAAGGTTTACAACCAATATTGAATCTTCAAGTACCTTGTATACCAACGACAATGGCTTTCAAACCATGATGCGTAAATTGCGTACTAAAATTCCAGAACCAGTTTCTCAGGTAAGTTTTAAGGTGTTAATTGTTATTTTAGTTATTTTTAGAACTAGTTATTATTTCTTAATAAGAAAATTGAAGGTTTGCGACGAGGTATAAAACATCTGTTTAAAACCGGCAGGGTTGTGGCTGTGCTATGAAGGACCCATCCAAAGGTCAGGTCCTATAGACCTTTATCATGCTACCACTATCTTGGTCATGTTTTCTGTATCCAATAACAGTGCTGAATGCTAATATTCATTGTACAAAAAGTAACCAGACCATTTCTCCTTCCAGCCTCGGTTTGGTTACATTGATTTGAATGGGGAAAACCAAGATGGCCGCACCATGATAAAGGTCTATATCGCATGGCCACAGCCACATGTAAAGTTTTGTTTTAAACAGCATGCAGCTTTGGGTCATGAATGCCCCATTCAAGGGACCTGTGATCTTGAGCTAAGAACTTGGCAACACTTGCTTTGTTCCCAAATCTTCCAAAAACCTTTCAGAAAGTTGTGATATGATTCTACTAGCCTAAATAACAATTGTTCATTGTTTGATCAGGCATCAATCTTAATGTCCTCAACATACAATATAACCCAGATCCCTGAATTTGTACTTTTAACGATAAATTCACACTTTTCACTTTTGTTTTTGTGACTCCTGTTATTTAGAACTACTATCCACTGGTGAGCTCAGCTTACATTGAGTCAGTGAAACAGGATGTTCGTTTGACGATCATGTCCAAGAGAAGTCATGGCGTGGCGAGTCTAAAGAACGGTCAGATGGAGGTATGTAGTCGTTAAGTTCACAATGAAACTATCAAAAGTACTAAACTTCAAATACTCTATTGACAGTCTTTTGTTAATGTGTAGTTAAAGCACAAGAACAACAACATTGGTAATTGTCAAGGCCTGAGTGTGCACTTTGTGTGACCCTACACATACACACATACATGAAATTACAAACCTATGAAAGCTCAAGCTAGATAGGTCATCGGAGGCAGGAGAAAGCAGTGTAAAACAAAATTATATGTAAAGGTACGGTCATAGATTGGTTTTGTCAATGCAACATTTGTTTAATGTTAAAGGCAAACTTATTTAGAAAGATGCTGTAAAAGTCACATGTGAAAGTTTCAGCGGAACACAGTATCTACTTGCTGAGAAAAGCAACACAAATCTTGGCAGGGTACCAACTGCATCTCTAACCGTAGCATTCGCAAATGGACACCAACTCTCAGAAATCTGGGAAATGATTCATGCATGAATTATTTCTCATCAAATGTTTTGGGGTGAAAAATTATCTTTGAAGGGAATGCTTTCTCAAAAAAGTTTATAGAATCAACATCTGTAGTACCTCTCACCAGGTAACTATTTATGGCCATAATATCTGGATTATTTACCAATCTATGACCCTAGACTTGGGGTCTGAAATCCATGAGTCCGTCATGTGGTACGCGTAATGCGTAGTGCATGGTCCTTTAACATTACGCCTAAGGCTTAATTGACACATGGATTTGCCGCCTAATTGTTGGTTGTTTCAAGATTATTTTTAAAACAATTGACACTTTCAGTTGTGGCCTGCAAAAGTGGCCACAGAGTCTTCAAATAACTTAACATATATGACAGTTAAGAGTTCTACTTTTGTTCCTGTTCTGTTATTTAGGGTAATTCTGGTATTTTTAGAACCCAAAATGTATTTTCCAAAGTCAATTCAAAGGGAATTCACAATTATTGTTTTCATGTTTATCAAATCGCAAAAGCATTAATAAGTTGTGATATTAGAAATTAAATTATGCAAATTTATTTAAGTGACAAAGTCTGCACATCCAATTTACTGTTCTTTAAAATGAGTCTGGAATGATAAATGATAAATTTGGTTGCGTGATGTTTCATGGATGATTGTAATCAGGTGATGCTGCTACGGCGTCTTGTCACAAACTCTGGTTATGACGACAAAAACAACCTGACACTGGAGCAGCCGCTTGTTGTCACACCAACGCTCTGGTTTTTGCTTGGTAACCGCACGCACTCCAGCGAGCTTCAGCGTCGTGCCTGGCTGCACTTAGAGAATCCACCAATCATCATGGCTGTCAATCAAACTCAGACAGCATGGTATAAAACATGGAAAGCAAACAGAGCAAGTGAGTTCAAGTTTGATGCTCTGCAAATACTCTTCTTCTTTTTCTTCTTCTAACATCAAAACTAGACTGCAAGTTTGACCCATGACCCTTAAAGAGGATTGCACTTTTGGTCATATGCCTGTCAGCCATGTTGGCTTTTCATTGTCATTCAACGTCCACCAGAATCCCTCAGCACATGATAACTCAATATACAAAGTATTAGACTCTTGGTGTTCATGACCCCCATGCTAAGCTTGATTGATTTGGCTTTGCAGTACCGAATCCATTAAACTGGGGGTAACACCAGAACTTAGAGTTAGAAAGATCTACTCTTATTAGGTTGGTATCCCTGTCCAAATTCTTGTTGTGGTTCAAACCACAGTTGACGTTACTGAGTGGTCAGATAGTAAGAGGGTTCAGGATTCTTCACAATTTTAAACCCAACCCAGAAAAATCATAAGCACCAGGAATCTGACCATAAACATCCTCTTCATACCATTCTCAAATTATTATTTTTTTTTTCACAATCCAGAACAAGTTCCAACGATTGCAGAACTCCAGGGCCTGTGGAATGAGAACATAATTACCAAACCCCTACCTACAATCTTCTCTGACCTTCCTCCTAACGTTCACCTGTTAACGTTTAAGACACCAGGCTGGACGTACAATACTTCTCATGATGTTCACCTGGAGGACATCCAAGCTAAATGTAAGAGTTCTCTACTTACCTGAACCATCTTTGCCTTAATCCATATCTGCTTGAATGGTTACATACAACACTGATCCTGCCTTAGCCCATGTAGCACTTAGTGCTGCATTACAATAAACACTATTTATTTACTAACTTGCGAGTAAACATATCCAAACAAACTGTGTACCATTGGAAAGAGTATATAATTCTCTTTAATGTGATGTATATGTGGTCATGTTTCCCATCTCATATCACTAGTAATGAGAGTATAAAGAAAGGCACTAATTAATCATATAAATGTTTCCCATAAGGATGTGTTTACAGAATTAGTTTTTTCTACAGTTAGGCCTATGGGGGTTAGTCTTGCCCAAGCAATTTCATTATCTTCAGGCTTGGAAATACAAACTGAGGTCATTACCTCTGATGCCCTAGTCTTAGTCTTGGTACCCCTTTAAGAACTTTCAATAGACTTCCATCTTTTCAGATTGAAGTGCCTTTTGCAATATGAAAATGGCCTTGCCTTCTTAAAGATGGAATTCTAGCTGGGTTCAACTTCACAAAGCACTAAGATTCATATTAAGATGAGTTGTCAATTATGACTACAGTGATTTGTTTTGTGACGTCACACTTTGCTTAGCAAGTTAGCAATTAAGATGGATTCACGGTTAAAAACAATCTAAGCTCTTTGTGAAATCAAGCCCAGGGCCCAATTTCATAGAGCTGCTTAAGCTATAAATATTGCTTAACATTTTTTGCATGATACCAGTCACAAATTGTACCTGTGACACGGTAGTTTTTGCTGGTAATCTGGTAAGCATAATTTTGTTGTGATTAGCTACTTTTTATGCTTAACACTCCAAGTACCTGGATGCTATCTTTCTGCAGTGTTTACATTGGTGTAGAGCAAAAACTAAAATAGCATACCATTATACCCCAATATGCTATAACATTGTGGAGTACTTCCTTGATTTGAATTTCATTTAAATTTATGCTGAATATCATGAGGGAAGGACGCATAAATGTTACAAATGAAACAGAAAATAATCTGATTCAGTTCTTCCACTTGTCAATAGTTCCAAAGTCCACTGCACATTCCATCGATGCTTAACAGCACAGCCTTTATATTTTGGTCGTCTTTCACATTAACTACATTATCCTGTGAGATCTCCAGTAGAATTGTTTAATATATAAACCAAACACGTCATATGATCAAACATCCTTCTGTTTTTTGAAGTTCTGAATAATTGGAAAGTAATTGCTTTATTGACGTCGACTGATAAGCGCTTCTTAAGTGAAGATTGAACATGATTCCAAAGGAAGCCTAATTGAAGTTGCAATTAAAATCTAACAGTACAAACATAAATATATTAGTTGTTTTTGTTCTTTTTATTTGTCAGTGGAAAATGGAATCTATGATAGATCCAGCGACCCTCCAAATCTCAAACGAATCTTAATCCGCCTCCAACATTTGTATGAGAAAGATGAGCATCCTGTCCTGTCTAAGCCAGTTACGTTGGATCTTGTGGTTCGTATAACACCTCCTTCACCTCCCCTCACCACCATCTTAAAGAAATTATATCGAACTACTGTAAATTATCTTAAGAGTGTTTCTTAAGTCAGAAGAGCTTTGGAAACTTATTCCTTCCTATGCTTCACAATCCTTCTTATGTGTGGGCGCCCTTCAAGCAATTCAAACACTTTTAACAAATAATAAAAGGCGATGGAGACAACTGCCTCTTTGCTGTTTGTCTTTTCCTCGGTGCCCCTTGAGTTTATCCACTCATTGATATGACCTTTGAAGGTTTTATACAGGAGTTTTAAGGATAAAAAACATCATTGTTAAGTTTTCGTCTGAAAGCTAAATGATTATGAAGTTCCTACTAGAACCATTTTTGTGATATATTTTCCTCTGAAGTGAAGTTATATTCGAGAAAACTGTATTTGAAAATCTAAACAAAAATGCAACAGCTGATTTTGGTTGTTACAACCAGAATTATAGACAATGTGTTTACATGCTGAAAATTGTGCGTGGTTTTTCACTATTTTCTCCTGACTCACACAACGGATTAAGCCCAACTTTTCACAGGTTTCTTAATTCATGTATATGGTTGATCACAGTCTACAACTTTTTTGTCTGCTCTACCAATCCTGTAAACTACCTTTAAAAGCAACAACTTAAATGTCAGGCCTGTGTCTTTTATATAATATTTTTATAACTTATTAAAATGGTATTTTTCTCTTAAAATACATGTTCTAAAAGCTATTATTTTCAGAATCGTTGAAATATTAGAAACACTTTTTCTGTTTTTACTCCTGGTATTACTTTCTTTCTTCAAACAGAAATTCTTGTCTCCGTTCAATCAAACTATCGCTGAGATCAGTGAGCGAAGTCTGTCTGCAATCTGGCCCACTAATCAGGTCAAACGCTGGACTTGGAACACTAAAAAGAGTGTAGATATCGATGAGGCAACCAACAATTTCAATCAAGGTTATTTAAATTTTGAATTATGAATCAATCAATTAACCTTTTTTTTTTTTTTAATTGTTAATAAAATAAGCCATTGTAAAATGAAATTCTTTGTAAATTTCATGTCAATTATAGCTGTCTTGAGAGAAAACAAAATGGCCTTATGTAAGGAGAGCAGTCCTTGAAAAAGAAATAATAATTTTTAAAAATATTATTTTCTTGAACAGTATTGTTAAATATATTTTCAAGATGCTTGTTTCTATATTCAGACATTAAAATGCAATTTCACAAAAAGAGGAAATAGCAGTTACACTTTCTCTGTACACTGTTTTTCAGTTTTCTTTGTCAATGTTGTTAAAGAAAAAGCTTATCAGCTAACAAATTGCATTAACATATTAATTTACATAAAAAATCTATTAATTGTCTGGCAAACTATTTATAATCAAACAGAGCTTTTTATTTTTTGTTTTGTTGAATAGCTTTTGTTTCTGTTTGGTTACAGATGCCGTTGCTATGGTACCGTTTAACGTGACGTTGAATTCTCAAGAAATTAAGACATTCTTTGTTACCTTTGGAAAGAAAACTAACTGAGTTTCACTCCACAAATGTCTGAATGAACCATAGCAGACTCTAAAAGACATGGTAAGATCTTTGATTTATTGCAAATAGAGTGGGCAAGTCTCATGCGTATTCAAAGATTGGGACCCGTTAATGTGCTCAAGTTTGTCTCCTTCACGTGGGACCAAAGTGGTCCCAAAAATGTTTGAATAAGCACAAGACTTGCATAGTCTATATAAAGTGGATAAGGATTAACAGACCTATCAAAGTTACTCAAGACTGAAATCTTAAAATTCTAAACTGTGAATTTGTTTTACAAAAATTATTATACACAGAGCTCTGCAGATTATTTTACCATCTGCAGTTTCATATTTCATGTCATCTAATCTTTAAAAGAATTTGGAAGAAGAAATTACGTGTTATCAAGTTGTGTCAGTATATCTTAGTTATTAAAGGGAATGTGTTGTCATGATCAAAGCATGAATCATGAAAGTTCATATTTCAATTTACAGCCACAGGACTGCTATGATCATGATGGTACAGCCCCTTTAATCTCACCCATGCTTAGAAGTAAATTTTCTTTGAAAGAGGTAAACTTGCTGTAAAAAAGTGGTCCGCAATTGATTCAGCTAATTACTTACTGAAAAACACAATTTTTATAACAATTATTGTGTTATTTGAAGTCAACTTAAATGAGTTTTCTGAGAAACAAAGTTTCAAATTGAAATTGGTTGGAATATCAACCATTAGTTCAAAAGGTTTTAGATTAGCAAAAACTTTCAAAAAGTAACTTTTGTACTGCAAAATTGTTATGTTTTTTTGTTGTTGAATTTTGTACAATTAACACAAAATGTCATTAAGAGTATCAGACTTTTTGTGAAATCTGGAAATTGTTTTATTCTCAGAGCTAAGTTTTGTCATTGTTTCATAGTTATTGGCCTCTGTTGCCCTGCTCTTGGCCTCAGTGCCTAGCAGTTCAAAAACTTCCCATAGACTTTCAGATTATCCAATGGAAATGCCCTTTGCAAAATGAAAATGGCCTTACTTTCTCAAAGACAAAATTCTATGCCTGAACAATAACACTGAAAACACTATTTACAAATTAAAGGTAATGCGTAAGACTAACGTGCAGTGTTAGACTGGTCCCTTGGTATTTACACAACCATATAATAAGTTAAATTACTAAAGGGTGTGTCCATAGGTTCACCGCACCACCTCCAGTCAAGATTACTGCTGGAAGTACATGAGCGGGTTTTTTCCTCAGTAACTTTGAAAATACCATTAAGCATGTGACAAAGTCTGTCTGTTTCAGGCCCTTTTCAAAATCACAGCTTGGACTTGGGCTTCGGCTGAGTCAGTTCTCCTTACAGGTCTTCAGTCAGGCAGATGGACCCCAAGCCCAAGCCCAAGACGTGGTTTCCAAAAAGACCTAATTAGAAAACATGAAGCAGACATTCGAGGTAGACTTGAAAATTTCATATTCAGGGTGAAAAGTCGGCCGTATCCAAAATTTGACCCCAGTTTATGTGAGAATTTAGAAAGCTAGTTGGAAGGAAATTACATGCAGTGAGGTTGAGCTTACATTCCAGTTAGAAATGTTGTTCCAACTTTAGGGACATTTTTTAAAACGACATCTTGATACTAGTCCCATGTACATGTAGATAGATAAGACAGATGAAATAAACATCTTAGATAAAATCAAGATGGCGTTTCTGCTTCACAGATGTTACCAATGACGTTCTCATGACA
>JAUELU010000003.1:1950182-1960601 GCA_032357145.1 Evasterias troschelii
AGATGAAATAAACATCTTAGATAAAATCAAGATGGCGTTTCTGCTTCACAGATGTTACCAATGACGTTCTCATGACATCCATTCCCGTTCTCAAACGACCCGTTCCGTACCCTCCTGCTCAGTGTGCGTATAACCTGCCGATGAATAGAGCCACCGTCCCCACCAACTGACGAGTTGCTCACGGTCATATCCTGGCATCGACTCTCGCAGAATAACCGCGCGAAGCGTTTACGATACTGCGCGTTCAGGATACCGTAAACCACGGGATTAACGGCGGCATTGGCATACGTCACGATAAACACAGCCGTGATTTGATACGATTCCATAACGTTCCTGTCATAGTCTGCCATAAGAGCGATAATTGTCATGGTTACAGGTCCCCACATTATAACAAATACTGTCACCATGGTGATAAGCATCCTCATAACTCTTGCCTCTCGTTGTACATTGGCGGAGGTTTTGATAGAGTTGCTGTTGGTCCTGGGTGCGGCTTCCATGTGGTCCCGCATGCGCTGTAAACTCATTGAGAACTTTCTCATCACGGCACGGTAATTTCTGGTGATTATAGACAGTGGTATAATAAATACCACAACAATGTTGATACACGAGTAGATCAGAGGTACGTAAAATGGACCTGGAAAATCAAAAGTACATACTGTGATGTTACGCCAAAGTCCCGTGCTGTTCTCCTCGATGGTCGAGTCTCTGGTCCGGAAAAAGAGAGCTAGCGGAAGTACGAAGATAGCTGCCCCAATCCACACGACTAACAAACGTAACAGTGTTACCTTTAGCGTAAATCGATGCCTTTGTAACGATACTATAGCCTGGTAACGATCCACGCTGATTAACACCATGGTCCAGACGCTGACGATACCACAGACAAACTCAACAGCAGTCAAGAGGTGACATAAAACCTCACCAAAGATCCACACCCCAGTAACCCTCGTCACCATCACCAGAGGTACCATAAGGGTGAAGATGAGGTCAGATAGGGCGAGATTGGTGATGAAGAGATTGGTGACTTGCCGGATGGCTTTGTATCTCACAAAGAATGATATGACGAGAATGTTACCACTGATGGATACCACAGCTAGTAAACCCATTATGGTATTTTCAAGGATATAGCTTCCCTCCCATTGCTTGTTGAACTCTGAGAAGAAGGTGAAAAACGAGCTGTTGGATGCAGAGTCCACAATGTAAGATAAACCCATGATGTCAGTCGGATCTAGAGAAGGCAAAGCAAATTAAATTGTTGTGATTTAGTTTGAACATTGTGAGATTTGGTCCTATCTTCTAAAGTGTACTAGAAATACATTAATCTTGTATCTCCGGCTTCCTTCAAGAATTTTTGGAAGGAAAATAACAATTAATGTTTTTAAAACAATTTTGGGTTGAAAAAAGAAAAATTGACTAGGGCAGGATTTGTTCCAACGACCTTCGAATTAACGTGCAGGCGCTTACCAACTGAGCTATCTTGGTGGTCTCCATTATAGTGGTTTATTGTTTTTTAAAACAATACAAAATGTTTGAATGAAGGTTGTTTGAATTGTTTGTTGGTTGAAGCTATCTGTCTCGGAGGCACTGTCTTATTTACAGTGTTTACAGATCTTAAACGGGTGTCATACGTCATCCAAGACAACCTATTTGGTTGGTGAGTTAACCACGATGAGACTGAATGATAAATGAGGCTTGTGCATGTACTGCGTATTCTGCACTTTGTCTTTGTGGGGGCAATTCGTTCAATGTTATTAAATATTAGTGTGTACTTAAGTTCTGCCGTAACTGAATGCGTGTTGACATTGACAATGTGCCATAATGTACAGTGATTCTCACGTATTGACGTTTCGAACTCCGCCTGTTTTAAAATTCATGTCTTGGTTGTTTTCATCACTATCAACTAAAAATCCACTGGAAAAAACATCCATTTAATGTTTACCAGTTCGTAGATTTTGGGGGCTGAATTTGCATAACACAATTTTTTCATTGAATTAAATCGATCTTATGGAAAGCTCGTTTCGATCGCTTGTTTTAAAATTATTTTCTTAGTGGATAAATTGTTCTGTGATATTCATCACTATCAAGTAAACATTATTTAAAGAATCTACTGAAACAACAAAACAGACATGCACTCAGAAAAATATTTACACAAGTTGTGTAAAAAAAAAACATGTTTGGTTTTTTAAAATTAATTTCTCCGTAAAGTCTGTGCTTGGTAAACGGAAAAAATCCACACACAAACAAAACACAACACGAAATCCGACTTTCCAAGCACATAATGATGTGATTACTGAATCGTCTTATTTAAGTTTCTTTAATTTCGTTCCGGTAACCTAAGTGATAAATCAAATTAAAGGTGCCCAGAGCAAACACCTTCGACGGCACGTTGCTCCGGAGATATCTTACTCTAGGGCCGGCTGTGCTGGATTTCACCTCCAACGAGCAAGGAAAGTAGTTTGATGTGCAAATTACACAAATAAACTGAGAATTTCTACCTTACTATGAGCGATGCATTTCTTAATCTGATGTTTGTTTTGAGAAAGCATAATATTAGTACAAACGTGTTGTGTATTTTTAGGCGGTTCGTGTTGGGTAATTAACTTGGATAAAGACGTTTTGGTTTGGGATTTTTCAAATTATTTTAATTAGAAAATAGAATTAGTTGTTGCAAAGTGCTTTTAATACCGAACCAGAAGGACGATTTAAATGCAAGAATAGTGGTCTGACGTTTCGTCCCTAGCAGAGTCATTTGGCTTTTTTAAAATGTTGAGATGTACATTATTTAGTTTTTTCACCATAAAATGAGAGTCACGTCAGCTTTTTTTTTTAACAAATATTTTACATTTTCTCCTTATGCTCAGCCAAACAAACATGCTTAAAATCACTAATAAACTTCAACTGTGATTTGCTGTTTTCTCGAAACGGTGACCGCCTAAATAAAATTCAACTGTTTGGTTATAATGAGAATTAGTTGACGAGAGGGATGAAGGAACTCAGTCGTAAACAACTGATGTACTAGTAGCATCACTTGATCACTTAGAAGCAATTTGTGATAATGACATTGTGCAACTGTTCTCTCTTTGTTTGACCCAGTCACCTGCAATGCTATAACGACATAATCCTCGTGTAACTGACCATAAAATGCCGTAAGTGTTTTGGTGGTTTTTTTTACATCTAAGCATTGATTGCTCCAAAACAAGAACATTTCACAGAACAACCCAACAATTCACATGACCTTTAGATCCTGACGTCAGTTAGTTTACGAAAGTGTTTTTTCTTTGAAGTCGTGCATCATTTGTAACCAGGCAACAGTGAAGTGCTGCCCAACTTGCTTCGTGTGTTTGTCCATTTTGGCAAGTCCAGCGCTATCATATTATTTTGTTTTATATAAATGAGTTAAGTAAGAGTATTTAGTGCCAACTCGTTGTTTGCTTTATTTTAGACGAGAATTTTAAAGAGGAATTTTGTTGAGAAGATCGCTGAAGAAAAACAAATTAAATGTTGTAAAAGCATTATCGATGAAACAATTGCTTTGTGTCTATAGGGTATAGCTCCCTGATACAGATAATTTAACTTCAGAATGGACTGGACGAGGTGTAAACGTCACCAATCCAACCCAACACCTACCCCCGCCATGCAAACAATCAAAGAGGAACAATCACATTTTGGGGCAAACCCTTTTCTTCTTGTTTGTTTTTTTTCATGTAAAAATCGGTAGTTCTGGAATTAGAGGGGGCGTAACTGTATATGAATGTGGGGTGGTGTTTCGTCTTTACCCCCAGCATGCACTTTTACGTCAAAATCCTTATTATTTAGAGTGTTTGCGCTGTGATGTTCAATTATACAAGGGTAATAAAATGCGCTAGGCCCAGTTTCAGTAAGCATAAAACGTATTGCTTAGCACCAGCACACATTATATTGTTTAGCACTTGACGGTTCTGTAGGCCTATATATTAATATTTTCTGAGTATGAGCGCAATTTGTGAAGCACCACTTTATCCTAAGCGGCTTTATGCAATTGGGCCACGCAGTGCTTCAAACGGAATGATAGTCGTTGACAGGTATCAAGTATTTTGTAAATTTACTAACATCTGAATCCATTCACACGCTCTAAAATACATCAATCAATTCCATATTTGTTAATGAGTTTGTGGATTGTTTGATTGTTTTAGGGTGAGTTGTTACCAGCTGGCAGTGTAGACCATAAATAGATAACAGTATTGAATGCTGATATTCATTGTACAAAAATAACCGGACTATTTCTCCTTAGCCTCGGTTTGGATACATTAATCTGAATGGGAGAAAGTCAAGTTGGCCGCGCAGCATAATATAAAGGTCTATTATTTGTACTCAATTATTCTGGATTTGTAGCTTACGGAGACTTTGATGCAATCTAGTGACGTTTTAGAACTTCCAATGCTCTCCAGTTCAAATTCACAACCTAAAATGTTTTTCTGTTTTCGTTTTGTTTCTTCTCAATGGTAACAAATATTCATTCTAGCTATTTTATATTCATAAGAATATACTATGTCCACACGATCCTACGATCCTAGAAACGCCAAACATATAGCTGCTGATGAATGTCTTATTGTATTTTGAATTGAATTATTAAGACGTCATGAACAATTTGTGTTTCTTGCATCAGCCTTTCTTAAAAGAACCGCGAAGAGCAGTGAAATTTCCAATAAGTGTATTTTTTTTAAGGGGATACCATTCGACTTAAAAGTCGTAATATGATATACCGTTTCCATAATATAGCCATTTAAATTTTGTTTGTTAATACCATTAGTGACAGTTGAGCCTGTTACACTAAAGTGTTATCTTTCACTGATTAGAGCCCGAGTATGGATTAATAACTATATTTACATTAATATTAAGGTTATCATAAAAACTCCACATTTGCTGGGTTTTATTTACTAAAGACACATCACCGTTGTTTCGTGGTTGAAAAAGAAATAATATATAGAACATTCTCCAAACGAATTTAGACAGGATGATGTGTCAACAAAAGATATAACAATAGTTTGTTCACATATGCCTCCCCCACCCAACCTTCCCGCAGCTCAGAACCCTCCCCATAGTTTGTTTATGTGATTGAGGGAAAATTGTCCCTCCCCACATTAAAAACATAACAAAACTAAGTAATATGTCTTTTCCCGGCCTAGCTCTTGAAATTGGATGAGTTATTATTGCGTGTTAAACCCTTTTATAGTTTTTATTTAGTTTTTCTGTTCAGTGTCTACGCCTAATATGAAAGTTACAACTTAGAAAAATAGCAACCTATATAATAGGCCATATTCTTTAAATCATTTTTTACTTTGGCAGACTTTGAAGTGCATCTCCCCTGTAGTGACTATACTATAAACAAAATTGATCCGTTTTCCATAAAACCAGCGGCAGTCCTAATTTCCTGCACTCAACAATAAATACCACACATGCTTAATTAAAAAAGGAATTCTGAATCTTTGGCTGGTGTCACACCTGTAAACATGGTAGCCTACCTTCATTTCTTTATATTAACACAATTCAACATTAGACCGTGGGCGCAGGCCGTTGTTAACCAAAATAGTGCCGTTACTGTGTACTTAATCAATATCATGTTTCACTAATACTTCTAACTTATCTAACGTGCCGTATAAAAATGATTGAATAAAATGGTTTATATCATTACGGCTTTCTCTTGATTCCACAGCACCAATGTGTACTCATCTTGCAAACTGTACACATCTCTCTTTAAATTCGAGTTGAAGAGAGAAACCAGTTTAGACCAGTTTTGTTTATATCATAAAATTATGGTTTACAGCTGCGTGGTGGAGGGCGGGGGTGCAATGGGGCTTGGTAGGTCTTGTATACGACCACTAACCCACCACCCCAACCCGGTTGATGTGTTCTATATCCCCACCCCACCCCCACCCAAGCCCCTCCCCTCTCTCTCTCTCTCTCTTTCGAACTGTGACTGCAGATGCAGAGGTCTTATGGAGGGTGCCACCTCCACGCCTCCAATATTTTATTATACCGGCAGGCCTACTTTTTTTCAAGAGATTGGCGGACGTCCAACCCGTGTTTTTTTTTTGGGGGGGGGGCGGGGAGGGGGGAAGCCATCCATAGCTGTCGAGTGGATACTTTATCATAGTAGATCAATTTACGTATGCAAGGGAATTGTGGCCCTTTTCGGAACCACAATTCGGGCTTACAGGCTCCGGCTTGGGCTCCGTCAGTAATTTTGAAAGCACTTTCGGACGGAACTTCGAACAGGCTAAAGATGCCTAAATACGGAGCTCAAGCTGAATGCGCGGTTTCGAAAAGGCATTGTGATCGCACTATGAATCGGCTCCATGGCTATGACACAAACCTTATAATAACCACAATCCTCGACAGTTTGGTTATTAATTGGCACTAAATTGCATTTTCTGGAAGTTTATCATTTTCAAGTAAGATATTTCCAGAATGCAGTTTGGACGATTTGTGATTGATGACTGGAGTTCCTATCTGAAGCTATTCGGAGTGTTTGTGTTAAACTAAAAGTGAAAAATACAGAATGTTTCATAGGGCCTACCGTAATTAACTCCAAGTTTGTTTGTGCTTTTTTGGTTTGCTTATAGTTGTGTGACCGTCCTATTATTTGTGATAAAAATGGGAGGAAAATAAAATGCTTGTTAATTGTTGATTTTTTCTTCTTTGGGGGACTCCTTGGAGGTTTATTATTATCCCTGGCATGAAAATAATGTCGTAATAATATGTACATTTTGTGTGATTCTTTGAGGAGTCATGGTGTGCGCTATACATGAATTGTAAGAAATAAAAGGAGAGCATTAATTGATTCAAGACGAGAGAAGTAGGCCTGGTTATACCGGTATGTCGCATTTCTTAAAAATCTTGCCTCTTATAAGTTAACTATATCAGATCAAACCAACATATTTAATTTTGTACACAAGTAATAAAAGCTTATTAAGGATAATGAAAACCACTGGTTCTTCTCAGGATTACCACAGGTATGATACAAGGAGACCTGTTTTCCGCAAACTCACTTGATTGGCCTTTATGAAAACCATTTTTCCAAATAGTTATCTATATGCTTGTATAATATACAACCATTTGTGTTTTGAGGAGTACTGTTGTCTTTGAAAAGAGCTGTTAGTATTTCCTACCTCAATGGTATTTCTGAGCCAACACTCCTCCCAAAAGATGTTACGCTACCTCACATTATCCGTATGCAAAGCTCCACATCTTTATTTGCATTGTGATAGGTTGGAAAGAAGTGTAACTTGGCATGCGAATAATACTTCAAAATATATACGTATTTATAGGCCTATTATATGTATTTTTGTTTGCACGATAAAATATAATTAGCTGTTTCAAACTGATTATAAACCAAAAGGACATGTGGTGTAAATGCAAACATTGTTAATGGCCTGACGTTTCGACCCTAGCAGAGTCTTTCTCGAACACACATTTTGTTGCATGTCTAAACTTACATAGACAAAATATTCTTTGTTCAATAAAAATGCTGGCCTAAACTCACCATCACCCAAGATATCGTTCGTCAAATTGAGCTGAAGATGTGATCACTTGATCCACCGTGGCAGTATATCCGTTAATGTCCAACTCACGCCATGAAGGGCCTGATTGTGGCGTCTTGCAGACTTGCAACCCTCTATCGCGGCACAGAATACTACATTACTGTACTGCATTATGTCAACAACAAAGATTGAAGTACGGTGGCCCCGATGAGACAAAACGATGTTGTGTTAGCTACAATTATTAAAGGTATTCGATAACTTTAAACAGTTCATAAAATTAAGCATTTTCTGTGTACAACTTTGAAATCGTTGTTTTATGATGACACTACACATTAATCATAATGAAACAACAATATGCTGGTCTTTCCCTCAATGATTCAATAATACTTAACATAGCAAGTTGATGTTTGACAAAGCACTTTTCGCCTCTTTATAATAATTGAGTTTGTTTTGCTAAATAAAACAAACCCGGCTGTCTGTCTGATAGGTTTGACCACTCCATGGGAAAACTTATCATAATGTATCATACTTTAACGAGTTTTAATTTAAGTTTTAGACTTTCAATAAACTTTGGGCTAAAAAGGGATAACAGTTCTTTCGACCTTAATGGCATTAGGTTCATAATTCCATTTCACCAAATCAGTGATCTAGTCCACCATGTCACTCCTATTGTGCCTTATCGGGGTGGTTGTCGCGCACTACCATCAGAAAATCCTCCTTTTAGTCTGGGATAAACTGTTTTTTACAAAAATGTGGTCCAAGTAGCAAACCACAAGGGAAAGTAGGACATTTCTGTTCAGGTTAAACGAAGGAAAGACTGACTGAAGAGTTGTCGTAAATTTGGGGCATTGTCATACGGAAATTTCACAGGTTCGAGTCCCGCTCTACTAGTACGTCAATTAGTTTTGTTCAACCCCAAATTATTTGTAAATGTCCGTGTAAGTAAAAATGCCCCAAATTTACGATAGATCTTTCTAAGCCCCCGATTAATTATTGAATTGTGGTGACCTTTGTTCGTTTTCATTTTAGATACTGACAAACCGAGTTTTATATAACACTGATTAGAATTAGTATGTCTGGGCCTATACCGTCAGTCATCACAAGGTAAATGATCGGGACACCACGTACCAGTTCCGACTGCAGTTTTAAAAAACTCGTGTTAATAATTATTGTTTATTATAAAGTTTTTGGTGTCACTAAGTAGAGAGAAAATAATTATGTGCAAAGCCTCATCCCATAGGTGTATCCCTTGGCTATCTCCTTAAAATTGCCTTGTTTTGTTGAGAAGCGTTGGGTCCTTTTTCCAAGATTCTAAACGTCTGGCAAAGTGTTTTCGTTTTGGACGAGCATAGCTCAATTTTTTGAGGCTAACCTAACAACTGAAAAGATAATCATCTCTTTTCAATTGATTGTTGGCTTTTTAGATTAAGGGAAGTATAATTGTCGGAAAATAAATATGATTAAATTTCAAAAGGCGAGAGACTTTCAGATGTTCTTTTGAGTAGTCTTTTAAAGTTTTAGATTGAGACTCTAATGGATTGAAACTAAAGACAACTGCAGAATAATTTTGTCCCTAGTTACAATTATTGATTAGAGTGAACTTCAAACAAAAACTTTAAGAGAGTGTTTGAATATTTAGCACTTGGCATTGGGTTATACTTGCAACTTGTTGAGCACAAAAAGCGCCACCGGCGTTGGGTCGATTATTCACACTTCACAACACTAAGTCCTACTACTACTACATGTACTATGAACGGATGCATTCGTTGTTTCAATCGAGATCCTCCACAAGATCAGCAATAATTGATGTTTGCACAATTTAAAGTTTTATTCATTTGGTTGTTTATTTGAACTTATCAACGTGGTTCTTACTCGACAGTAATTTTTTTGTTTATGAAGAGAAAAACAATAGAGACATTTGTAAAAAGAAATTATTTGTATAGTGTGTGGCTGTAATTTACACATAAAAATAGCAAGCATGAAAATTGAGTCTGGGCCAGGGACTATGGGGTGGGGGTTGTAGAGAGAGGTCACGTAATTGCTTCATTTTTCGTGCAGCGTTGTTACATTTTTGTCATCCATGGTCGAGATATGAAGGGGTAGTTTACTATGGAGTATGATTACATGGTTAGGTTGGTGTTTTAAATTCCTTCCTTGTGGTAGAACCAGTGTTGGAAAAAACAACCTGTCTACAATCAATAAATAAAAGTAGGTCCGCCCGTACACGAAGTGAAGTGCTTTCAGATCATGCAACGAAGAATACGAGATATTGTGTACAAACAACAGAAGATCAGCGAGGTCATATCTATTTTCGTCTCTGACTCACGCCAAAGTGGTCCTCGCCCATTCAACATTTGACCAATGACGGATCACAAAAGTGACATCACCCACATACCACTGACTGATTACGTAATTCCAAGTGTCAACAAATTGACTGCCATTGAGAGCTTGTGTTTGAGCGTGCGCAGTTGGCATGATGAGTCATGCCGAGCCTGTGTTTACCATGAGATTACCAACCGCCGTAAAATAAAAGATTGGGTATAAAACCACATTTCCAAAGTTATATTCATCATCAGTCTTCTTGTCCAGACAAACCTTAAGATCATGGCAGAGAAACAGGTTTTATCCAGCACTAGCTCAAATTCTTCTGATACAGAAGAGACATGTCAGCAATACGCTTTGAAAATGGAAGCGAAAACTCCGGCATGTGCAACTGACAAGCTATCTCTTCAGGCCGGTGGTGATGGGGCTACAGCTGACGTTTCAACGGCGGAGCCTCACGGGGACTGCACGGCAACCGCCACTGGACTTTCCGAAGGACTAGAAATGCTTTTGCAGAAACAAAGGAGGTACTGAACCATTTGTCATGTAGTATTTAAGTAAAGAGGTAAATGGATCTCCA
>JAUELU010000003.1:1999741-2011206 GCA_032357145.1 Evasterias troschelii
CCTTACAACGTGGCTTTTACATGTGTACATTGTGTCCTTACAACGTGGCTTTTACATGTGTACATTGTGTCCTTACAACGTGGCTGTTACATGTGTACATTGTGTCCTTACAACGTGGCTTTTACGTACATTGTGTCCTTACAACGTGGCTTTTACGTACATTGTGTCCTTACAACGTGGCTTTTACGTATGTTCATTGTGTCCTTACAACGTGGCTGTTACATTTGTACATTGTGTCCTTACAACGTGGCTTTTACGTACATTGTGTCCTTACAACGTGGCTTTTACATATGTACATTGTGTCCTTACAACGTGGCTGTTACATATGTACATTGTGTCCTTACAACGTGGCTGTTACATGAGTTCATTGTGTCCTTACAACGTGGCTGTTACATATGTACATTGTGTACTTGCATTCAAATCATCAAAGTTTTGTTGTTACAACGTTAAATAAATAACGTTACTTACACCAAAGTCTGAATTCATTATAACATTGTGAGAATGTGAAACTGTTAGCTTGGTAAGCAGTTCCAATAAATTGGTTGATTGGGATAATTCAGCTTTACAATTGGTCGTTCATGATAATTCAACTTTCTCATTGGTTGATCGCGATAATTCAAATTCTCATTGGTTGATCGGGATAATTCAAGTTCTCATTGGTTGTGTTGTCAAGTAAACTGTTTGCTGGTAAAATAATGACTTCTGGAGGTGTTTTTTTTTCTTTTGTAAATAAACAATTTGATACACTCTGCTTCAAAATGCTTCATTTGACCTTCAACAGCCTCTAGTGCTTTTCAGATTTGATGACAATGTCCCATATCATCGCTGTCCACACACATTTAGCAAATATTAAATTATGGACGCAGTTAAGAAAATCTGCAACAAAAGGTGGGAATGAGATTCACTGGATGACTGAACTTCAAAAGGCAAACTACAAGTTGGCTGTTTGGAGAAGCAGCTGGACCCTGTGGAGAGAGAAATATAATAGGTTGGAAAAACTTGCTGTACTATCCCCCTAAAATAATTTTAAAAAAAATACAATTAAAAAAAAATATATATAAAAAATATACAAAAATATATAAATAAATAAATATAAATAAATAAATAAATAAACAAATAAATAACATTATAAATAAATTATAATTATTTTTTAATAACCAACAGCAGTTAACCACCACTAAAACAGGTATCATCAAATAAGAAACAAGAAAGCAAAAAAAAAAAACATTGTATAAATTAATCATGTAAAGGCAGGGTATACCTGTGGTAGTTATACCCTGCCTTCAAGAAAACCATAAACAAATAAAAATGTATAATGAGGTAAATAGTATATAGAATAAAAAAATTCACATATAATTATGCATGTACTGTATGTAATACAAAAATATGCACATCAACCATTAAATTCATGAAAATCCACATCAATGATTTTCCGAGGTCAAATAGATATTTTATTAGTATCTCATTGGAGCATTTTTCCCTGGTTCATCAGGTCTCATGAATGAAACTTAAAATGAAAGGAAGTAAGCATTTCAAGTTGGGGAGGGTTTCATTCAACCTTCATGTTTGTGGAAGAATCTAGAGTTTGAACAATATGATTTCTCTTGGCATTAACAATGGCCTTTATCATTCTTTTCCTCCAGTCTGCCTGGTTACATCTCCTATTTCATAATGTAACATCCTTTGCCCACCACTACGCACCAGAGAATCCACAATTTAAATGTTCACACTCCAGTTGTTCTGATTTCAGTTGTTAGTCTTTACCTCATGCCATTACATAATGGAAAGGGACTCATCTTGGTTTTCTGCATGATAAAACTCAATGACCTTGCACTACATTTTTCACATTGCTGCATGCTTTATAAAAAAGACTTTAAAAAAACTGAACACTATCATAAACATTTCTGCCATTTTTTGCTTAGTTGCTTGACTGCGATAAAGTAAATATATTTATAACTTTTGAAAAACTTCTCAAGAAGTCCCATTTTATTACATCTTCAGAAATCTTTTAAAAAAAACATGTATTCATGTTTTTATTTTATATTCAAAAAGGCTACAAATTTAAGTGACTTCCAACCCCCAAACCTATTGAAAACCCTTTTTCATCCAACGTATTAATATGATAAATTGAAAACCTCCTCAACTTCTCTTAACCGCTTCAATACGTGCCCAATTGGACAATCTAGAGAATTTGATCACAAACACAATTGGTTTCTAAATTCTCAAGATGGATTTTAAACCATCCGTAGTAGAAACTACATGGACCTAATCCGTTCTATTCTAAACAAAACCTTCAGAATACAATATGTAAAAGATCTATTGCATATAATGTCAGTTGGTGGATTAAACTGACCAGGCCTCATGGAAGCTAATCCTAAGATTCTGAATCAAGGCATTAGATGTAAGACCTTGGTCTCTAACCTTTTGGTCTAAAACCAGGTCTATTTTCATAAAAACCCTGTAGCCTTTCTGGACATCAGTTTTCCCGCTGGCTGATGTTTACACATTTGCTGTTTTAGTTCATTGCTACTAGTTCGTTGGTACATGTATACACAGCATAATGTCAGAACGTTACAGGTTTTGCATCTCAATCTATTACTTCTCAACAACAACAACAACAAAAACAAGTAAATAACCATTGAAAATGTCCTCACTAGGACCCCCAATGCTTACAGGTGTCACAGTTCCATTAGTTTATATTAGTTCCATTAGTTCCTCAGGAGGCAAGATTTTCAAGCACTTCAAAAAAACACTTCCACGAGTGATTTTACTTGTCCACTTTTACATTAAGAGAGATTTTTGAAACTCATTTGAAGATTTTTTTAAAAGTAGGCTACCCATAATCTTTCATTGTCCATCTTAAAAAAAGTCCCCCCCCCCCCAAACGAACATTGAATCACGCAGGGGGAAGATGCACATCATTAATTCAAACTCTGGCTACTCTTAATCCATTCCCCAAAGAAATGTTTGACCAGCCAAAGTCAGTTTCCCTGAAGCCATTATTGAGATAATTCTAGAAAAGTGTCAATAAAGTATGGGCACCAGTCTGTATTGAACAAGAACATTCTTTATGGCTGTGTCTGAGTTGTGGCTTTGGCTTGATGCATAGCAACTCCCTTGTCAACAGCTGCAGCCATGTCACTAATTCCAAAATAGTCGTCTCTTGCTTTATCGTTTTTGTTTTGTTTTGTTTTGTTTTGGGGTGTTTATTTTGTTTTAATAATGTAAATAATTGTAGAGCTGCCAATCTGATTGTGCAGAAAGTTCCCTGAAAACAAACCAATATTTCCATTTTCTTCTAAATGAACAAATATACAATCTCCCTGATAATGGAAACTTTCCCCCTATTTTGTTGAAAGTAACTCTAAAAATCTATTCTACTGTTGGAATGGAATTAACCAAATTCAAAGGCAACTGGCTATGGCTATGGTTAGTCCAAATTCAATGACTCTGGCTACAGCTTTAGTCATGGGCAGCAGCAACGCTGGAGAATTTGACTTTTTGGCATTACACAACCATTCATTTGGACATGGCCTGAATCAGTCTGAAGAGCTATTTCCTGTTTAAGTGTTAGGGGTCATTCAGGTCAAAGTTCAGACATACCTAAAAATAGGCACATAAAGACAAAAACAGGTCCGTAGAAATTGAAAGCTTTGGGAACTGCAGGATGTGTCACAAAGTGTTCAGTAAGATCATGTAACTTTGTGGTTTTTCAGAGAATAATAGGTTCTGTGCGCAATTTCATGGCTCTGCTAACCGTAAGCAAAGACTCTGCGCTTACGGAAGCAGTGAATTCCGCACTTACGCCAAGTGTATGTCACGGGTTAGCAGTGTAAGACCACATTACTAGGCACTTTATGCTTACACAATTCAACTAGCGCAGAAATTCAGTGCTTGTTCGGTAAGCTGAGAATAGTGATCGCAAGCGCATAATTTGTTGGTAAGCAGAGCCATGAAATTGGGCCCTAGTGTTTGAGTCTTTGATAAAATGAAAAGGCCATGGATCTAAGACAAATGACACCAGTAGACAAGATTACGATTCCTGAGACAAAATAATCAGCATTCTGTGCCAATATTTTTTCTTTAATCAAATTTTGGTACAATCAATGAGAAGTAAAGTTATCTTAAAATATTTCTTTCTTTCACAACTCAAAATGAATAGTACCTTTTCCAAATCCATAACCATTACTATTGTTTTCTTAGAAAAAAAACTTAAAATAATCAAACATATGGAAAAATTGGCAATGGAAAAATAAAGTCACTGATTGTATGACTTCTAAAATAAACCTGAACAATAAAGACAACTGTAGGTGTGATTGCCCACATAATTTCAGAGGTATGTACACAATGGAGTCCCACACTTTAAACTCCCTACTCTTCAAAATGTAATATCGAGCAAAATGTTTCTACAAACTTATCAAAAGGAACCAAAGATTATGAGTTAATGATGATGAGGTACACTGTGTGAATATAAACATTTCTACTACTCTCCAAATAGTTTGGCAAATATGAGGTCTTGAGTCTTTTCCCGACTGCCAAGGATGTTTTGAATTTCAGTCAAGTTTTTAAAAAATACAAATACAACTATTTTGAACATCATACTAAATGATTTCGCTTATAAATTTAAAAGCTATTTTATATGTAACCCAAAATGAACTGAAGTAAACCAACCAACCAAATATTTGTTTTTCTTTCAATCATTGATTATTATTGGTGTGGTGTGGCACACCATACAAGGAGGGTTTGGGGCTCAAGGCCCACACCATCCTTCCCCCAAATTGGGTTACATATACAATTGGTATTCCACAATAACATTTCTTTCATCATTTTGGTTATTAACAACTCACTCGAAACTCTTCATGGAGATCAAGTTTACACATTGATGAGATTGAAACTTTGAATTAATATGGCCGCCAATATCACTATGCATACAACATTTAATATTTTCCAATACTTCATAATACATTGAAAAGTAGTTGACCATAACCAAGCATGGTATGAAAAAGATGTTTTTCACATGGAACTTAACACCAGACTGCATGACTTCTGAAAGACAACCTAAATCAATATGATCTAAAATAATTGTCTCGACTCTTAAATAGCATGAAGTTCTGATGATTCGCCACCAACAGTAACTGGTTTAGTTTATATCATTTTGTATGGAGGTAAACTGTCATAATTTACATGTATGAATAGTTTTTACCGGCATAAATCCTTCCGCTGTATCTTTCATACAATGTTTAAAGAAGGGCTATAAGGTCAAATTCAGTTTAGTGATTCACCAGTTTCCAATTGAGTTCATGTGAAAATGAACAATAGTTCTCTAACCTGTTGTTATCCATTTTCCCACTTTCACACGGACTCAATCTATTGGAAAATGAGTGCATCACAAATATGAATTTGACCTTGGAGCCCCTTAAAGATACATTCAAGACGGACTTTTATTTGAGAAAGTTTCTCCTTCACCTAATACATGCTCAATCCTCCTCACTCTTATTAATTCAACAAATAAACTTTTTAAATTGTTATCTTTAGACTGCAATTTTGTGTTTGAACTCACCACTATTTATGACAGAAATCCACTTTGCAATCAATTCTAATCCCGAAGCATAATTTTGAAACTTGAATCGTGTAATATTTTACTTTTTGACAGCAAGTTGTTATTTCCAACTGTGTGAAATAAAGTGTCACTGCTAAAGGGAACGGAACTATACCTTACTCATTCATATTTTGTGAAATAAATCATTCAATTTGCAAGTATAGTTTTCCCTCTTTGATAGGAAGGAAAAAGTTAACTTGATTTTCAATTAGTATCTGGAATGTTCAATGCTGTTGTTCAGCACATCATGCAGGTTCCACATAATTGTTTTGATGACGTTATTATTTTGTTGGCAGTTTTGATTAAAATTAATCAAATGCAATGAAGTTTTGAAGATATCATTTTCAAGTTGAACATCTTGAGGTAATTGCTTTCTTTTCACCAATTAACCATCGTTAGTGTGAAAACTACATCCATCAAAAGTCACACAGTCTGGAAATATGATTAAACATAAGAACAAACAAGCCACATCCAAGAAAACAAGATTTGTTCCCTTCAAAACCTTCAGTCTGGATGAGGATTGGGCGTAATGTTTTGATGTTCAATTACTCTGAGTACCTTTTGTGAACTTGTTCAAGCAGGAAAGGGAAGGATGTTTGGGTAATCAACAGCAGAGGTAGTCTTTGTGTAAATTGCTATCAGGCATTGGAGAAATAGTGAAAATAAGAACAAGTTCACAAAAGATTCAGGTATGGGGTAATCAACTTGAGATTGTTGCAGACAAACACCAATTTCTTTTTGTTCGTTATGACCCAAAACAGAGGACAATGAGAGGTGAACTTCAAAATGGTATATCTTCATTAGTTAACTGATGTCATCTGCTAAATGTACTGGCCTTAGGATTAGACAACTACTGAAAAGTTAACATATCATGAGTTGACATCATATTACTTCCTTAATTAAGTTAGAAGTACTCCCACAAAAATAGGAAAGATTTCTTTACCAATAGGCCTGGGTTTTTTTGTTTTTGGATTATCATTGCTCAGTCTGTGCTCAAGCTGGAACTACCTTTAAAAAGACACACTTTTCAAAAATAGGATGGGAATTTTGAAAACCCTGCCGATTGTTTCAAAGATCGTTTGTGTTTTTACTTGAACCTGGTCCGATTATATCCGATTATATTTATACACCCTTCTAGATTCGAGGAAATGTTAACATCCTTTTGCTAGCAGACAGGAAGACATGATGCAACAACCATGATATGTTTCTCTTCTAATGAGTCATCTCAACATGAAGCGGATGTTTAAGATAAGACACAGCAGAGGTTATTCAGAAAAAAAATTGGCTGTTGATGATTTCTCATGAATCAATGACAATTTAAAGATAAAGTTTCAGTTTCACAAGGTTTGGTTAAACCACAAATATTTCAAGGTTTAGTTTCAAACATTTTGTATGTTGTTCCAACATTTGACTGCTAATTAGTTTGCTTTTCTATTAAATTAAACAAAGCTCTTTTCACATAATAGATGAGAGCCAATGCACATGCATTTTCTGGGAATTGTTAACCCCACAGCCACCCCATGTTTGTTTCACACTCTACGCAACTTTTCTGGAACACTCATATCTCCCATAACCCTACTACCACCCCAAAGCTATTAACCAGGAGTTTACCAGGGTAAGTAATTCAGGTCTGAAAAGGTCAACCAAGTTTTTTTAAAGAAATTTCCTGAGAAATTGGTCTCGTGTGAAGGGGGGCTTATGTGCAGTCAAAAGTTAAAGAACATCAAATTACTTTAGAATTCCGTTCCCAATGTGAAAAGTATATTTTGATGCAAGGGGAAAATAATTTCCGTTGATATGCAAATATAAAGTCCTCACACCTTCAGAGGTTATGTGGTCATATTTGACAAACAATTCCAATACTGTATTCAGAGCAGAGTGGGCTGTGAGATGGGAAGATTGAGTTTATGCAGGTACCTGTATGTTGGAAACTGCTCGAGACAAAACATCCTCATATTTAAAAGCAATTAATTTAAATGTTACAGCTCGTAAAACAGCAAAGTGCACATCCAATTTCAAACTTGTGCATTAAACTTAGTGAGAGATTAACAATGTGTTTATTTTTAATTCAGTACACTTTATAAGCGTTATTTAACCCACCGGTAAACTACCATACAAATATGTAACTTGTAATGCATTTAAAAACTCAAAAAGTACGTGCAAAGACACAAGAAATACCATAACACTGAAGTGAAATACGACTTCTGAACCACAAGGTTTTGCACCAATTTACATATTTTTAAACCGAGTGGTCAAGTCAACAAAATTTACACAGTGAAACAAATATCCCGCTTCTCACAAGGCTGGTGTTCAAAAAATAACTCTTCCCCTTTTTATAGTTTTAAATGTTTTTTTTTTTTTTTTTTTTTTTCATCTCTTTTTCTGTCACTTTTTAAAACCTTTTCCCACCAATCCCGGTGGACAAATTTGTACCATTAATCCTGAATGAGGTAGGTGTTCTTGACAAATTTAAGACTAAAACTACAACAATTAGCTTAATCACAATACACTATTCATGGTTATAGATTATACCACTATATTTATATATATATAAAACCAACAACTATCTTATGAAGTAAGCTTTTTAAAAGCACATAGAAATTTACAGCGACGCAAGAAACTGAAGTATACATACTAACTGTAGGGGGTGACAATTCTAAACAAGCCTTCAACAAAACAAAATGTTTATGAAACCTATTGATATTTTTTTTTAAGAAGAATATTTTCAATGGTAGTGAAGGAAGCTTTTAAGGAAAAAGCTGTGAAAAGAAAGCTTAGCTGTCATTTAGTTGGTTCTGGTGCAAGTACATGGTAAAAAAATATTTCAGAGTATTTTTTATGTATCTAACCTTACAAAACGGTTTGTTTATGAGGTCACAGCTAAAGTTCTGGTACGTGTAATTGGGGTGGGGGTAGGTGGTGGGGGGGGGGGGGGGGACAAATAATTACATACTTTGGCTCAAATAAAGAAAAAAATTAACATTCAATCTGATAGGAAGACCATAATTTGAGGTATTCAATTTATCATTATTTGAGGTAATAACTGAAAATTTGTGTTTTTAAATTATCATATTTTGAGGTAATAACTGAGAATTTATTTTTGACATGTCTTTCATTGAACCAACTCCCTCCTTTTCAACAAAGAATTACCCCCCCCCCCGAAAAAAAATAATAATATGAAAAAAGGTCATGCAAGCAGTATGTAGTCCAACTTACTTGTTAAAAATCCAAGTCTACACACTTTCTCTAATCCTTCATTGCTTGCACAATGGTCCATTGGTTGATTGATTTTGGTCAAATCCACCCCAGCCAAACTCAACTGTAAACAAGTCAACTAGCCACCCCCCCTAAAAATAAACTTGTCTCGCACTTTTTAACAACAGACAACAGATAAATATTTTTGTTAGGCTGTGAGATTATAGAGGGTTGAATTGAAATCTCTTTGTAGTGGTTTTATTTGGGAGAGAGTAGCATCAATAACTTGTTTATATTTTGTGATGAGCCGTCTGCCCAGTTTGGATTTGTAGAAGTGTTTTTTCTCTCAACTTGAGTTTCAGGCTTCTACCCCACCCCCAAGTCCCACTTCTAAAGGTAGTGCACCAGATTACTCATAATTGGATACATGTTGAAAAATCCTCAACATTTGTTCCATTCGTTTTGCAAGATCATCCTTTTGGGAACAAATCATGGCTAAACAGTGTCTAGAATGGAGAAGGGTTGAAGGGTGGGGGTGGTAGGGGCTGAAATGTTCACAGGGCCACGGACAGTCTCATAGTAATTTCAGGACTTCCTGTTGTGTTGCATTAGTCATAAAATGTTGTACTAAGCTCAAGTGTTGACATCATAATTATGATGAATAGCTAACATAAAAGCTTGTGGGACTGAGTGTTGGGGACATGTGTTCTGTAAGGACCTTCAGCTTTAATCATACATGAAAATATTAAGGTGGGTTGATCACCTTGAACCTTTTACCATTTCTATTGCTTGTGGGAATCATCAAATGTTAGCTCAAACAATAAACCACAAGGGAAACTGACCAAGTATAAAATGTTTAAATGATTTTGGGTTGAACAAAGAAATACTCTACACCCAAAATCAAATGTTAACTCAACATACCAACAATGGAAACACTCTTTGTATCACACCAGTTGTAATGAGTGCATATGACCTAGAAATACATTTCAGATTTTGTTACAGATTGTGAAATTTAATTTAATAAAAGTTTTTACCGTCTCAACTCGGATATGGAAGTAGGATAGCTTTGGTGTTGAATTTGAGCTTGATTTGTTACAGTAATAATTACAAATGAGAGAATCTTTTTGAGTAAGTCAAATATGATAAAAGCAGTACCAATGAAATAATTTAGTGAGTTAAAGAAAGTGGGTGTGGGTTTAGTAGTCTATTAGTATTGGAAGTGTCCTTAGTGACTGTAAGTGCAGGTGTTGTTTTGATTATTCTGGTTCCATTCTGATGGATCACCAGTGTCTCTGCAATGATATACAGTAACTGATTATTGATGCCATCAAAGCATCTTGCTGGCATGTCATGTACTTTGTATAGCATAACGAATCAGAGGAAAAAGCATTTACAGCTGGGGGTAGAGAGTGCATATATCTCACTGTTCAAGGTAATAATGCACATTATGTAAACCTTTTATTGGATTTCACAAAAGGCCAGAATCCTTCACAAAGAGGATATGCTTGTATACAACTCCCGGGATGTGTTACAACCAAAGAGACTAGCATCAGAAGGAAATTGGTTCAAACTAGTTAGTTTTTGGTGGTATTTAATAGCCATTCATAAGACTCAAACCCTACATAGACTTGACACAGTCCTCAGGAGTCCCCGGCCTTGTCTCATGTCACTTGTTTCTATGGCAACAACATAAAAGATCTTATCAGATATAGCTTCAGAAAGGTTTTGTGTAAAGTGACTATCAGCCCATTTAGTTAGAGCATGCATATAATATTCCCTAAAGTATAACACAAAAGTTTTGAGGGTGTTTTGAAAGTTCTTCTCGTTAATGTGTGATTTTTTTTTAACAATAGAGAGTTGTCTTCAGAAACTAAATGCTAAACAGGTCAGCACATGAAGTCAGTTTTGCAATTGAAGCCTGAGCAATTGGCATCTAAAATAGCAGGTCATGGCACATTGCAGGACATATCATATTCAGGTTTGTTTCGCACTGTTAGGTCACAGGTATAAGTCAAACATATCTGTAGAATATAGTCATCAGAGTTTGGCTTTTAAAAGATTAATGTTTCTTGAGATGGAATTATGAGAGCATTAGATTTGGGCCATTTGTGAGGCATGGTGACAACAACAAAAAATCAACAAACTAAAGAACTTTTTAAAAAATGAGATGATAAAATAGTATGGATGACCTTGGAACTTTAAGTACCAATTGAAAAAATTTTGTTTTTCCGAGGAGTGATTGTACAAAACCAAATTTTTTTGAAAACTAATCATTGATACACTCATGGTGTGGAGGCCCCCCTGGATACACCGGATGCTGTTCTGAATGTGTTCATATCACTTCCTGCATAGCATTCACAAGTATTTGTTATCAGCATTTAACATCCAATTCAAAAAGAACATCTGCTCAAACATAATGAAACTCATGTCATGCTTTTCATGATCTGAGTCCACTCATCATACACTGACAACCATACTGCGCACAAAACATGCCTCAGAATGCCCACTATGTTAAGTTCACAAGGCAATGTTCACTTCTGAGCTACAATAACCATCACTGCATGGAATATTTCTTGTTGAACAACTCTCGTCTGAAGCTTGCTCTGCCCACTAAAACACAAAACCTTTACCATGTTTACAGCAAAATAAGAATGATCAATTCTTTCAAGTA
>JAUELU010000003.1:2051187-2067126 GCA_032357145.1 Evasterias troschelii
TTGCCTTAGTGTCCCTTTGCAGGGTTGATAAATTGTGATAACAAGTTGATATAATAATGTGATATCTAGTTCATGTGAAATTGTCAAGTTGTTTTATTTGATTGTCTCTGAGCAGTTTAGGGGCCGCCCCAAATTTCATCATTTTCACAGCCGTATGAAGAGTATGCCAGAGGGAGGGGGTCAGAGAGACAGAGACCACTTAAAGTCTTTAAAAAGTGTGAAAACTTTTGATAATTAAATATAGTGCATCCATTTTGAAAGAATATTTTTGATAAATATTCCTTGGGGGAACAAAGAGAGGGTCCTTAAAACTAGTACTCTCTGTACGACCTGGAAAATGCTGAAAACATTGGCCAGTCCCTCCTGGTGTCACTGCCCCATTTGGATTGTATTAAAACTACAGCAAGATCTCCATCTATGTTGATGTATACAGTTGCTCCCATGTGACCTGAAATCTGGAATTATGACTCGCCCACCAAATAGATTGGCCATCAATCAACCTACATGCAGTCAAGTACATCTATCAAGTACATGTTGATGTGGTTAGTACAGCACTTACTCAATAACAAAGTGGTAACAGGTGCAACTCCCATCCCATTCCTACTTAACCCAAATTGATTCATAATTAACACTTTGTTAATATACATAAGCAGGGCTTGAAATTTACACTGGACCTACAGGCCTGTGGCCAGTGATTTTAGCATTGGACCAGTAATCTCATGACTAGAAAAGTCCCGGGGTCTTGTGTTTCTCAATCGAACAAATATCTTTAAAAACAAAAATGGTGTTCAAATGTTGACTTTAAGTCTGATAAGTATCTTTCAATTCTGTTGAGTAAAGTACAAGAGCGACATGATATATCTAGCAAAGAATGAAATATATCTAGCAAAGAATGAAATATATCTACTCTAGTGCTTGTTCAAATAAAAACATTTTAAAGGTGAAACCGCGCAGCATTTTCTCTGGTCTTGCTTGTCCAGTAAAATTGTTGAGCTACAAGCCCTTCTTTCTTGAGGATTTTCCTCCCTAATTCGATCCCTGACAACACGTAACCTACTTCTCACTAAACAATAGTGACACTTTTTCAAGCAAACTCCAATGTTAATGCACGTGTGGAGAAGTCATTAAACGTTTGCCGCGGAGCATGCTCCCACGCAACTACAGAGCTCTCACAAGACCGCTGGCTGCCAAATACTACATCTAACGACATGTACCTGAATGTGTTATGGATATTTATTTATGTGTGTACTGCCAGGATGAGCCTATTTTATCTGGGGGTGGTAGTATTTTCAAATGTTGTAAATACACCGAATGTGTACTTTAGTAAAATAAATTTATATAATGTTAGCTGCTTAAGTACTTTAATAATAACTAAAGTACTAACTTAGCTTTTAAAGCAATATTTACAAACAATAGTTGTAATCACTGTGTTTAATATGTGTACATTGCCTCATTAACATGAATAATACCTAGAGTAAATGATTGATCTCCTTCATTCATTCCATCAACCGATGATGTGTTATGATTGTATGGATGATAATACAAACATACAATTACACAACAGCTTTGTATACCAGTCACAAAATCAGTTAATTTCATCAACACACCAATTTTTTTGTGTCAACTAAGGGTAAAAAAAAAGCATGATTAGAAATTCTGAGGTATACAAGTGGAAATTTGAGTCTTGTGACATGGTTTTTTGACTTTGTTGCCAGACACTTATAGAAGATTATCCCCCACGTCCCTGATTGTAGGCCCACAGCTAAATGAACTTCTTTCTTTATAAGTTATGAATAACATGAGTACAACCAATGGTATACTCACTCATGATTTCAAGCACTTTGGTTTAATGTTGATGATCGTCCAATCAACATGACTCAATATTCTATACACGAGTATTAATATGCACGTATAATTTGAATATTCAGTGATTTTATGAAACTGACAAATCAAATGCTTCTGTACGAAATCTGCTGAAGAGCCCATAAAACATGAAAAAGAAGTGTTTTTATGTTTTTTTTTACCCTGGCTTTATTTGACTGTTTAAATTTTAACGGATTTTAACATTTGTTTTCAGTCAAATGGTTTACTTGTTTGGTTAACCCATTAACTGGTTTGGTTAAACCGTTAACTGGTTTGGTTCAATAATTGTTTGGTTCAGTTCAATGTTTAACTGGTTAATTATCCCAACCATAATATGAGAGCAGAAGTCTTGGGACCAGCAGTATCACAGGAGTAAAGTAGCATGAGAGCCAGTATGCTATCTCTATCACTGCAACAAACATTTAACGACATGTCCACAAGTCTAGAATGCCTAGTGAAAGTAATTAAGCAAACCACGTTTTTACTTAAATCTTTCATGACCGTCACATTAAAAAGTATTATTTTACCAAGAAAAACAAATTGACAAAATAAACAAATCCGGGGGCTTGCGCTTGAGCGTTTGATTGTT
The DNA here is from genome assembly GCA_032357145.1 of Evasterias troschelii. Taxonomy (NCBI): domain Eukaryota; kingdom Metazoa; phylum Echinodermata; class Asteroidea; order Forcipulatida; family Asteriidae; genus Evasterias; species Evasterias troschelii. The sequence continues at coordinate 2,053,640 of JAUELU010000003.1, forward strand.
TGTCCCAAATGCCCCACTCAATGTCCTCCTATGAACCCCGGATGGTAATTTAAGAGGATTTGCTCCTCTAGGTAGAATGCCGGGGTGTGTGCATAGGGAATCAACGGAATGAATGAAGAATTGACTATCATTCATTTATTACAGTATGATTATATGGCTGGTTCAGTTTAACTTAAGACTGAATATAATGCAATGTTAAAGTTGAATTTCTGAAACCAGAATGTTTTGTTTTCATATCGGGGGAGTCTTAATAAAGGTGAACAATATTTGCATCAATTGGGAAATAAGTGACAACTAATTGAAAAAAAATAACAGACAGTATTTTTTTGAGCGAGTACATCCATTTTATTTTGATTGTGTCAAGAATTATGACAAATGGACATAGATCTATCACTTTAATACTTAATTTCTCCATAGATAACACTCCCTTGCTATCTTCAAATCCAAGGGATGTTGCACTATTTATAAACAAAACTGCATTCATTCAAATTCTTTAGTTTTTAAGAAGCGCATCATAGAAGAATTTTGTAATAATGAATCATATAAAAGACAACGCTATGTTTTTAATCGTCTTACATGCTTTTTACTTATGCTTACTTGAACAAAATCCATCAGTTTTACGACCACCATAATATCATTTCATGCATATTTCCCAGGGATTCAGTTCATAGTATCATATTTTCCATGATATGAGCTTTCTACTAGTTATTTGATAATTTAGAAAGTAAAAGGATCAATGGCTATTCCAATTCATTAAAGTTAAGGATAGATTAATTACCTTGAAATAAAATATTGAATTATACCTTTTTATGAAAAACACAGGTCCAAATACTCATGTTGAATCGTTTTGTGACTTGTTTTTTCCATTTGAGAATATCGTGTTTGGATCCAATGCTATTAATCTGTCTAGTCAGGAAATATAGCGTATTTCAACATGTAAAAAACAACAAGCGATTTCCTCACTTGAAAATGCACGAACCATAGCGATGACAACTTCTACTTGTACAATAGAGTCTTAAGCATCTTTCTACCTCCATGGTTTAATTAAGCAGCATTTTCCAAGGTGTAAAGGCAAAAAAAACACTTCAGTGCTCTTTACCAAGTAAGTTTATATTGTCATTTATTTTTTGAGTAATTATTAGAGGTATGGTAAACCCTCCCTTTCAGAATAAATCACACGAAAAACTGCAGAATTAGAAGTGGGGTATTCCAAAAAGATTTCTTTATCAGGATGCTTCCCTGTAGAAAAATATAATTTTAAAAATATATGTATAAAAATGTTTTTGATTCTTGAAAACTCAATGATTAGAATGAAAGCACCTTTTCAAACATCATGTTTTGCATTTACAAGATTAGAGGACGGATGTTCCAGAAACCATCTCTTTATTTATTTTTCTTTTCTGAAAACCTATCTCATCTCTTTATTTTCTTCTTAGAAACTAAAGGATTGGAATGATTGCAATCTTCCACAAAGCAGCTAATGTACTGGGAAACCTGAGGCCGTTGAGAATGTTTGCATTGATCAATGATACCATGGGTCATTCTGGTTGGCAGTTTGCAAAGTCTCTGATAATTCCTACATTTTATTCAAGGATTTTATGAGCTTGTTATGACCAACATAAGGTTTGGATTTAGGAAGAAATCAATCATTTCTTCAACTTCTAAGAAACCAAGAAGAAATTGAACAAAATGAGAAATCGATATGAGCTTCTTGTCAAAACAACCCTGGCCCCCATAGATTACAGTTCCCTATGGTAAGAATGGTGTAGAGATCAGTTACATGCAAAGTAGATATGAGTGGTTTGACCTAATGCTGATTGGCACACACTGCACAAAGTCATTTCCTGCTGACCCATACAGTTGGCCTGGCTCAATCAACTTGGCCGTCCAGGCGTGCATGAAAACCCATAGAGAAAGCACAACATGTGGATTAGTCCATTGACACATACAGAATTGCACACCATGGGAACCCATGCCATGCATTGAGGCAGTTACTGATGGTCACCTAAGGTCAACTTTTCATAAAATAGACACAAGTCAGGATGGATAGCACTAGCATCATGGTTAACATCCGGCCTGAGTTAAACTGTAGCGGACATCCAGTCCATGCTCAGAAATGTTTATTTTAAAAACATCAATGGATGGAAGTAGATGGTTAAAGATCCAATAGTTTTGACACTGCCAAATCAAGTTTCTGTATAAAATCTCACCCAATGTATCAAGAGGGTTGCATCTTTGGACACAAGTTATAGAACTGTTGAACCCTCCCATGTTTATAATCTAAAAACCACAAAAGAAACAGATTCCTAAAGGTGAGGAATTACAGAACAGAAAGGAGGAAACAGAGGTTTTTGTGGCCTTGGTTTTGGTCCTTTTTTAACGGACATTCAAATATATGGAGGTGCTGGCCACACCTGCAGTGTAAGAAATGGAACAATGGAACTACACCACTTAACAAATGATTCTTAATTAACAAGAATATTGAATTAGTTTCAATCTGAAACATTCACCCTTTATCAAGTTCACATCATTACCAATCCTCAAGAAAATTCTTTCTGAAATCTTTTTGAGGAAATAGCATTTGAAGACCCCTTCGGATTGTTTGTGTGGCGCGTGATATGAAAACTAGAGAATGGAAATTAATTTTCTCTTCCAACTACAACATAATACTTTCCCTTTAAAACACAAGAATACCTTCCCTTCTTTTCTTAAAGAAACTTGTGGGTCGCGATGTCAAAATAATGATTCTGACATTTATTGATCAACATTTCCTTTAAGGCTGGCATTTCAAATACACTTCTTCCTGATTGGCCTACAATCTGTTCTGCTTAGTCTACTATGGCCTTGACCTGTAGCGATATTTATATTTTTTTATTTACCCAATAAACACTACTAACAACTACATAGTACAGGGTATCTAGGATATATCTATTCAGCATGGTAAAGCTGGGGAGGGAATGGCTATACATACAAAAAAAACACCACATCTGGTTGTACTCCACAAAATCTGTCACTATTTTTATATTTTTCATTGATGGCTCCTGATTTTTAATTTTCTCTCAGGGGAAAAAATACCCCAACTATAGGTTCTTTTAACTGTCACAAAGCTCCTGTTTTTAATGATCAGTTTCTTTTGAAATATCCATGGTTATCTTTTAAATTTATGCATAATTTCCCCTTAGTATTTATTATCACAAATTAACAAAATACCACGTATGCTTTTTATTGTTCATAAAAAGTGAAAAAGTCATCCTCTGTTCGGCACCATGTTAATGAAATGCCTCGATAGCCAACATATCTCACATGACAAAGATTGAACCGGGCAGTTTTGCCATTCAAGCCAAAGGCTATCTGAGATCTGCACAACAGCATTAGACAAGTTGAACTCATGTTTGTGTTTCACCGAGATGTAAGTGTTAGACTTTGAACTTCACACGTGGGTTGTGTGAGTGGCCGATTATAAAATAAATTATGAAATACTTTACAAGAAATCGGTGAACAAAGAAATGTGTTATGCATTTTGTACATCAATTTAAAAAAAATATATTCTAATGAGGTTAACAATTCTTGAGATGGTACAGTAAAAGGATCTGAAAAACATTGGTTAGATCAAAAATTTAAATAATCAAAGGTTTAAAATTAACTTTTCATTTCAAAAATCAAGTAATAAACCACAAGGGAAATTGACTGGGAGACCAACAACATTAGTGCTAGATAGCTCAGTTTGTAGAGCACCGGCACATTAATCCTGAGGTCGCAGGTTTAAGTCCCACTCTAGTCCATGTTTTTTTGTCCATGTTTTTTTTATTCGGTAGCAAAAATGGCCAAGTCTGGCTGCATTTAATAGGCACAATTCACTGCAGAACTAAAATATACAGAAATTGACTTTTTAATATTTGAAAATTTATTTTTTGAAAGGTAAGAAGCAACACTTAAAAAACAAGTTTAAAATGTTTTTCCACTGTTTTGGGTTTTTTTAAATTGAAAAAAAAAATAATAATTTTAAAATAATTGAGTACAATATATCCATTCTTGTATTGTATAACTGGGAAAAAGGATTTATAATTAATGACAAAAATTGGCTCATGTCAAGTATGTTTTATAAATCATACACTGTTTGATTTTTGTGAAGGGAAATTCAGCAAAAAAAGATTAGAGAACAGAACTGAATCATCTAAAGCATCTAAAGCAGAATTGGTTGTGGGCAGATACTGTAGGTCTTTCTTCTGGACAAGGTTATTCATTTGTTCCGTTAGGCAGAGATGGTCAGCCCACATTGGGTAACACATCCATCAAATTATGCAGCAAAAGACAGCTAGGAATAATTCATGGATCACATTTACAGCATGATGTTAGATTAGTTAACGGGGAAAGGCTTTGTTTAGTGTTACGGCTTCGCTGTTGTATAGTGTCATATATTTCTTAATTCTGAAACAGCAAATTGTAATGTCCAGATTCATTTGTTTACTTTAATTATATTGGGGTTTTTAACTGTTAAACAAAAAAAATAATAAACAATGATTGCTTTCAAAAATATGTTGTTAAATTTATTTAATTTTATATATATATTACAACTGTAACATGTTTTTTAATTACTTTATTTCAATATAATTATTTTACATTTTAGTCACATCTTTGCTTACATGTGTGTGCATTAACAATCCAGTGTTCAGAAACATCAGTTTGCATTATATACAAAATCGACAAGACATGATTACTGTGCAGATAAACATTACCTTGGCAGTGTTCCAAGTTCCAGGGAGTTTTAATGTATCCACTTGATTACACATTCGTACACTGTCATACATTGTACAGTCTTTGGTACTTTTGTCTTTTATAGCACAACACTGTTTGGTCTTTTATAGAGCAATGCTGTTTGTTATGACACCTCAATGTGGGAAATGTCAATTTGTACTGAGACATTTTAAAGGGCATAACAAGGCAACGACCAGCCACAGAGAGGCAATTGTCTCTGTGAAGTATCAGGCCTGTAAATTTCATAAATTATTTCACAAGTTTTGCCAAAAATGTTCTAATTTTATATGATATTTTTATAATGTTGGTCAAAAATACTTCGTTAAAACTGTATTATTGAAATTGTCAACAATTTTCTTGATAGTTTTAGTTTTGAGTTGCAGCTTTACAGAAGGCTTGAGAGGAAGCAATAGGGTCATCATGGTGTTCATCAGGAACATTAGAATCGACAATAAACTGAGTCTCTAATCAACTCAAGTCAAACCAGAATCTGATGGCGATGGACAATTGGACAGAGCCAAAGAATGGTAGTCACAATTTGACCGTCCGATCCATTAAGGATTTAGAAGCCTTCGTATCTAGGAGCAGAAATAAGGGAATTGTGTGCCTCACCAAGAAAAGCTTAGTCATTTGTAAAGATAGTAATGACCAAGTTGGGCTAACACACATTCAATGGACATGGCATTTGCATTTCATTTTCTTCTTTGCGTTTTGAGCTGGTTGCTATGACAACCAGCTAGCTAACGACCACGTTGCAATCAGTTGTATTTGTACCCTATTATCATTTCTTGGCAAGTTACTGAGACACATAGAAAGTAAATATCAGCTACATGTACATAAAAGCAATGCCATGCCGGGGATGATGGAATTACAAGATCCATCAGGCTTTATCCCCCTTTTTCTCCCCTGAACATTTCCATGAAAACAATTAAAAGGGAAACGGACGAGAGCTTGGTGAAAACAACAGACTTATCGCAATTCAAATTGATTCATGCGATTGTTAATGTCCCTATTCTCAATCACTCATCTCACCTCTCCGGGATCAAGACAACATTATTCATACAAGCTTAGACTTGCAGGAGCTCTCACCTACCTCATTTACTCTTCAACCAATCAGGTTCTCTGAATTAAATAACAGATTTAGCTGCAGCATGCTATTGAGGAGAACAAAATTGGCTCCTAGCCAAATAACCTGTTTTTGAACATATCAATTTATCATTGTATGCTTCTACTACTCAATGTGACCTACTTCGTCAATAATGTTCAGAACAGCTTTGTCAACAATGAGAAAAATGTTTATTAGCGCACATAGGTCAAAAATGATCATGTATGTTTTATACTCACAGGATGGAAATACTCAATGCACATACATGTACATCACAAAGGAAACATTGCAGTAGTACCCATGGCACAGTTTTTATTGCTACAACTACATACTGTGGCATTCAGTATCAGTGCCCAGGCAAACTTAAGCATTTAAGCTTGAATGACAAACGGTGTTTAACGTTTGCTTCAAAACGTAAGAGATGGAATATTTCTTAAATTATTATTATTATTTTTTTTTTTATCTTGAAGAATTGAAATTACAGAGAGGTGTAAATTTTCCACCCTATGCAATACCCTTCCCAACTCGGACTCTGTGTCTACACACAGAGTCCGAGTTGGGAAGGGTCTTGCATAGGGTGGAAAATTATTCTGCAGAAAAGTTCTAGAACAATAAACCCATCTTTGCAAAATCTGATGAACAGGTTTCAAAATCTCCCTGATCATGGAAACGTTGTTCCTAAATATCTCCCTGACTGCAAGATGCAAGAAGTTCAAATTTGCTCATCAGAACATGGACTGGTTTATTTTCAGGGAACTTTCTAAAGAATTTGAGATTTTTCTACACAATCAGGAACTTTCTACATAATCAGGGAGAGTTGGCAGAGCTCTGACGTAATATGCCCAGCTAAATCTTATTTGAGTTTTTACACGGCAGAAGCTTGTAAAAGGTCTCAGCCTTTCTGAAACGGTCATCCTTTGAAGTGCTTTCATGAGGAATGACAACTTTATGTGTATGTATGTACCAGTTTGGGTACCATTGAAAATTTACCTGATTCTATTTGATTGCCCTTGTTACCACATGTACCTCTGTTTTCCTCTGATAAATAGAAATATTTAGTCTGATTTTATGCTTAGCATTTAAAGTATTGTTAAGAATGGCCACATGTTCACCAGTGATGTGTATCATTTGCTGAATTTTGTTTGTTTGTTTGTTTTAGGGGGTTTGCTTATTTGTGTTTTTCAGAAACAACTAATTATTAGAACCTTCTCTATAAACCTAAACCTTTAAAACCTCAGCACTATTGATGTTTCACGTTACAGTGTGCCCTCTATAGTTTCCCTAGGACAATCCATTTTCCGCAGTGTATTGTGGGGAAGTAGTTTTAGTTCATTCGTGGGACTGGTTAGCAAAGCAGAAACGATGTATTTTTTCTGTAATTACAGCATAATTAAAGTCCTTTTCGTCAGACTAGATAATATTTTTTATATTCATGTCTGACATTTTAAGGTCCCTAACTCCATGCATTACTGAGATGTGCAAGTGATTATTTTAGTTGACCCTTTCTTGTAAAATTGGTCTCTTCAGAGCACACTGTGAATCACCCATGTTCTTCTACAAAGTCGAATGGAAACAATTATTTGTTTATTTGAACCTAAAACAACAGGAGGAATGATTACCACAACAGCCCTGATTCTGTTAACTCGTACTGTAAATATCTAACAACATTATCTCGGAGTAAAGTGTTACATTCACCATAACATGGACTGAAGTCATAGCCCGTAAAGCAATGATGCGCCTACCTAAATGTACAGACGTAACTACATTTGTATTTCTTAACATAAATGTGTAAATCTAAGTAACAGGTGTGGGTCAATATAGAGATTGCATGAACCCCACACCTACACAGTTCTGGCACAATGACCTCTCCCAGGTAAGCTGTCAAGGGAATATCTTTTGAGAATCTCTCCAACATTAAAACCACACAAACAAGTCAGCAATTTTGACATGTGATTAAAGTATGTTTTGCTTAGATGGCATCCTTGAATCAAGTACTCATGCTTGAAGTTGCTTCTGCAGATTAAATTTATTGTATATGGTCACTTTATGTATGAGTCACATTATCATCATATCCTGTTATGTTGTATTTGATGCTAGAAAACCAATGATCCAGTAACACATGCCCTACTTATTGTGATTTGTCGTAAGATCTTTAAAGTTCTTAAAATCCCACTTAATATTTCTACATTGCACACATTAAAAGCCTTCTATAGGGCATTTAAAAAATAAATATTTATTGCCCTTTTGGTTAAAAAACTGGGAGGGTCGGTATGTCGCATTTTTTATTTTTTAGAATACGTCAGAGGAGGAAAAAAAACACAGTAGATACACATAACTTTATGTTTTCAACCATTTTAATGTTCTCAAAGAAGTATAATACATTCATATGGTGAATACAAAACAAAAATATGATATTTTAAAAAGTTTCTTGATTTTTAATGATGATTTATGCAAGTGAAACTTGATTTTTTTTATTTTGAATTTGTACACGAAATACTTAAAAATAAAAAATTCGCCATTTTGAAAAAAAAATAAATAAAAAAAAAACGCGACCGTGGATTTCTGATTTTTGGGGTCAGTCGGAAAAGGGCAATAAAATGTTGGTTTTGTTTATGCCATAAAAACAGTGTATGTTGTGTACTTAACATCACCTCCAAGATCCACACCAGAATCTTACCATCAAACTGACAATGAGACTTTTAAAATCACAGCTGAGCCTAGGAACTGGTTGCAACATGAGAATATAAACTGTCCTTACCTAAGGCTGCTACAAACACCAAAGGATTCAGATAAAGTCAATCTTTCATTTGACATAAACTAAATCCCTGCATAGACAAACAACTTAGATTTTCATAAACTTGAATAAATACAAACATCAACAAACACTGTCAGCTCAATTCTAAATGCATGTCAGTTTAAACTGTATCTTGTTGTAGAAGTAGTTTGCAAACTGACTTCTTAATGCAAAGGAACTAATGAATTTGATGTCTGCTGAGGATATCAGTTAAGTTCTCATTATTGCCCTGCGTGTGTGCATGTGTAGAACTTAAACAGATTACTCTGCAAGCTGTATCTTACACTGGTGAACCTTTAAACTACATGTACATGTACCATGGCATTAAGGTTAATGGGTCATCCATCATGCTATAATGTTTATAAGGATAGATGAAGTTATATTTTCTGCAGGTTTGCATTCAGATGGTGAATACAAAGTTGAAAGCTGTTTGAAAGCTGTTTGTGACATTTTGTGACGACTGAGTGTTGATGACAACTGAGAGCACTTGCTGTAAAAACGAGGGCGTTGTTTTGTTATTTATCAGAAAAAAGCAGGGTGACCACTCGATGTGACCAGGGGTGGATACTGAGAATCATTTGGGGGGGGGGGGGGGTCACCAAGAGTTAATTTTCATGAGAGCTGGGTGGTCATTACTCAATACTCAATACTCATCGACCAATTAAATTGAACTACATATAAATACCTGATGATGCCTGATTCTGTACAAAGTAGGCCAGCTAGATCTCTAGTGTGCTGGTTCACTGTATTCTTTAAATGGACAGCTGAACGGAGGTAACAAGAGGTCAAAATTTCCCCTTGATAAAAAATCAAAATCATACTGTAATAAACTACATGTATAGGAGCGGTTCAAACGTCACACATTGTGTAAGCTCTATTTTCTATGCCTTTCTACATTTCAAATGAAGTCTTGAATCTTCTGATCAAACAGTTTGTATTAGTGTAAAGTTTGTTCACATTCATATTGATGTCATCTTCATCCCAATACATTACTTTGTTACACCAACAATCCTAAAACCCAAAACTAGTATGTAGTTATTAAAGATTGTCTAAATAGCTGAAAACAATAAGGCTTGTTGTAAGGGAAAACCTCACTATTGTCAGGCTTTTACACACAATTCAACAATACTGTATCTTTATTTTAACGTATAGAAATTTTAAACAGGACACATTGGCTTTTAAGGTTCGGGTACAAATAATTGAGTGAAAATTTAGTCTTTGGTGCACTGCATAGACATGGATGGTTGAGTTGTGATATAACATGTCCAATGCAGTGGGCAGTTATCAGAGGCCATGCCAAAATTTACAGCATTTTTAAGGTCAAACAAAAAATACAACTTAATTAGACACCCATTCTTCCAACAATTTGTGCATAATGTAACCACCCTCCTCCCTCTACCCATTTCTACCTCATAACCAACAGTATGCCTGCTATCTTGTATGACCATACAACCCACATCCCACGCCTCCAATTTATGTATTATCTGGGAGTTGCCTTTTTTCCCCCTGAATTTACTTTCATTTAGTTTTAAATATTTATAATAAAAAAAATTCTTGTATGTTTGTTGGGATTGTTGCCAAATAAATAACACCTACATGTATAACAAGGATTCCACTCAAGAAATATCAAAATCTTCTTCAAGTCACACACCGCCTCTGAACACCCCCACCCCTCCCGGCCCCCACCCCTCTTCTGTCATACTCATGTATGGACAGCCTGTAATGCTGAACACATTGAGTAAATAGTACTTAATAACGACTCATTTGTGTACCAAATGTTCTTTCAATTTTGTTCATACTTCCTTTCTCGAAGGGGAAAGTCTACTAAGGGATTGTCTTTGATGAAGTGTCCTGAAAGTCATGCTAAAAAAAACACACTAAAAGTCACACAAAATCTGAACATCATGAAGTTTGTGTTTCACTTGTACAAGTTTGCATTGACCGCATTGGCAACATGAATACTGAATAAACAAGTTTGTTTAAATACTGCGCAGGCCTAATAGTAATACTTCATTGCCTCAAAAATGCACAGCTGGACTGGTCATTGGCTTGGTGACCTTTGACATGTTCCAGTACACATTTATTTTCACTCATCATAGAGGCACCTTTTACAAAGGAAAAACTGCATTGCCTATAGAACAAGGTACACGTGTGCTATGATTCTGCATAAGCCGGAACGTACAGCAGGTAAAATAAAACTGAATAAAGTAGTCAGCATTAAAATAAAACATCAACAATATATAAAACCATCAAAAAACTAGTTATATCAAGCATTTTTTTGTTAACATGAAAATCCCCTGACAAAACATGCCACAAACATCATTTTGAGAGCTAACACTTAAGATGACATTTTGTCCAGGGTCCTTATTTTTTCTACTTTCATCTTTAGTTCTTACCTTGGGGAATGATGAAGTGTACGAGTATCAAATTTAGCGACAAAAGTATAAATATTACAAACTTTGAGCTTGGATGAAAGTATCCCAGGTTGGTTGAGTGATTGGTTGGTTAATGAAGAAAAGCTACATGTACATCTCAGGAAAAATTCACCTCCATGATCAATGCATTTCTCTAGCAGCATTCCTTGAGTTTACAGTATCATAAATTTGCTAGTGTGTCAAGTTCATGCTTCATGTCTTTGTTTTTGACACAGAAATCCATCAGAATCATAGTATGGTACATATACATCAAGGAAAGTGGTTTCAAAATACAACCTTAAGGTTTAATTGGTTTTTCAGATTTTAAGCAATAAGTGAAACAAAAGCAGCTTTCCGTAATGGTCAAGTTGACACTGCTAGAAGCAAAAAGAATGCTTTTAATAATTGCCTTGATGCACACATGATGCATTCATGTATTTTTGAAAGCACTAAGTGAAAGTGAAACTTGGTGTGACAATCTCACTGAGTCTAAATGATTTTATATCTTTAATCTCACAGTAATTGGTAGAGAAAATATTTAATTCAAGTTCCTAAACTTCTGATTGTGTGAAAGTTCTCTTACTTTAATTTCCCAAATATTTCTTACAGATTTATGTTTATTTTATAACCCCTAACTTCAAATGTCTATGACTTGACCATTTGAAACACTTTGTAACACATGTACACATGTACGTACATTGATCGGATATTAATGCTTTTACAATGAAAAGAAAAGCATTATATTGTCCAATTACAACAGCTGCTAAAACCACTCAATCTAAAACACAATACATCAGCACTCCAATAACACACATGAGTTTATGAAAGGACATTATACATACATATGTACAACATTTGTGTACATAGGTCTTTATTACATTGAATGAGATTCCACTGTGTGTGAATGGTCACAGAAACAGATGCTTTTATAATTGAGTGTTTAAAGTAAGTCTAAAATCCAAGGACAGTGTTATTGATTAGCTAGGCCTCAGAGAGATATCTAGAATAACATCCATGTCCACAGATCAAACTTTTCTAAAACATTTCTCACAAATCGTTGGTTCAGCACTTTAGGGTCCAAAAGCAAATAAATAAAAATTAATGGCCTCAAGTTTTTAACCTTTGTAATTGTAGAGTCTTTCTGAAAAGGCTAAATGACAACACAGTTACACAACACACGCAAACAAGTATACTTGTGTAACAGAATCAGTAAAGTCACAACTTAGGGTCCCTCACACAATTGTACACATTTGTTAGATACCAATAATTTTAAGAGCTTGATAAATTGAGTTTATTGGTGATTTATCTTTCTAAAAAAATATATTTGGCGAAGATAAGCATGACCTTTGTTTTCAAAACATGTATCTACTGCATCTCATTTTCTTTCTGTTGCTGCTGAATTGCCGTTTTAGAATTCAAATATTGATCTTTGGTGACACTTAACCGATAAAGTGTATGCAACCTTACCACTCAAGAGAAAACTCTTTTTTAACGTAATCAAAGCTACCATTTTTCTTTTCTCCCATTCAAACAAATGTAATGAAAGTGAGGCTGAGAGTATCTTTGTCATTGTTTTCACAATGAAGATGATCTTGTTTGCAGCATATTTTGGAAATGCACATAACAGAACCCATTACACTTTAATCATAGAGAGAATAGGTTTGCGGGTGTTAATGATATGGTTGACTGCAGAATGCACTGCATTACGTTGTAACCTCTTAAAAGGTGCTACATGTACATGTACATTAGCTCTGCAAACCTGTCGTAAAAGTAATGAGGACTTTGAGCAGATGCCAGTATGGTGTGATAGAGAACCATTATAAGTGCAGAATATTATTATCATAATTTTCTTTGTTGATTTGGTGTTAGACATTTTTCTTTGTTCATCCCCAAATCATTTAAAATTTACACAGTCAGTTTCCCTTATGGTTTATTATTTGATAAATGTCTTTGTTCTCAACAATTATTTGATGTTTTCTTGACTTGAGTTCTGGAGATTACTTTTCTAATACTTCCAAACTCATTCCATGGGGGGAAGCCAAGTTCTAATTAAGGTAAAATTGTCACCTAGAAAGAAAAATTTTCTTGAATATTTAGGTCAAAAGAGTATACATTACCTCTCCCTGCTTGTGTTTATCTTCTCAACGGGGAAGAAACTTGTGGGTTTCAACATCTGCTTTATGGCCTATCAGTCTAGCTCTGAATAAATAAATATAAACAAACCTACTGAGACTTATGGATCAATCTTATCATTGCACAATCTGCTCATTAAAACTATTTATTTTGAATAATGTATACATTTTGTGCTCCATTGGTGCTGTTTCAACTTAACACAAGACTTAGTTATAACTAAAAGTGAGACATCTTTCTTGTGATTTGTCCTGGGGTCTTTTCTTTTATGGGAAATACCTATGTGTCC
>JAUELU010000003.1:2070657-2082736 GCA_032357145.1 Evasterias troschelii
AATCATCGCGTAGTTTGTTGTTTGCACGTGTTAGGATAGGTCGGTCACAGAGATGGTAAATAAGCAGTTTTACCTCTTCGGGGTACATTCAAGATCATCTCTTTAACTACTACCGGTCTTCTGCAATTAAGTTTTTAACTGGTTATTTGGAAAATTGCCATAATAATGTGGGGTAAAAATTATGTTTGTGTTGAATTTCCACCTACTTTGAATTGAAGGGCGCTATTTGTGTGTCGTTCGACATCCAGCGATTCAAGAAGTCAACCAAAGTGAGGTTTGAATGGCTGATTTAGCTTGTCACCTTATTGATATAATGACAATTGGTATGTATTATTCACTGGTCAAAACAATGGCAGCAGAAGCATAAAAACATCCCTGACTCTTCCATCATCATAAAAAGGCATGTCACTCTTTGTTGGCAATTTTATGTCAACTGGTGGCGCTATTTAACTTAATTGGTGAAACCGTGTGATTGTTAACCCACCACTTACTTTTTTGTAAACTAAACTTTTCTTTTAACAATTTTTGTTCAGTTCGTGTTGCTTTCAATCATCGTTATGGTCCTAATATTTATAAATATTAAGTCCATATTTAAATGTCATAATTTAAAACGAATTTAGAGTAATTTTGGAGGTGCCAGGGCATGAAGATATTAATTGGGGAATATTAATTAACAAATATTACAGAACACCGATGGTACAAGATGGGGAAATGGAGCTCTATCGCTGACACTGTACATGAAACACGCTTGGGCACCATTTCATCAAGGGAATATTGTGTTATTATTGATAGCAATGGTCGTTGTCGGCACTGATCTATTGTTGCATTAACAGGGTTGCTTACTAAACTAGCGTACAGTGCACATTTCTAGTTTCATCCCAAGTTCCTGATCTTCTCTAGTGCTTTGTAATCTTTGCTAGTACTGCCCATTATGAAGCAGGAGACTAAAAATGAATGTTAAATGTACATAAAAAATAAAATTAGATTCTTGTTTTATTATCATCGACACACAGTATTAAATATCTTGAATGTACTACAGTTTATTCTTTTAAATATTACAATATATACAACTCAACAATTTGCATAATTTGATGTTATGCATAATTAATTTACACTTTGGCTAAAAGACTAGATAAGAATTTACAAGACAAAGTGATAAACTCCTATATTTAATTGACTGATGCCAAAAACTTGGAATTGAAACACTAGATTTAAGCTTTAGACATAAGAATAGGTATCGACCCCTTGAGCACTTTTGTGGATTTGTGCACTTTAAAAGTGTCAGTATTATTATTAGGTAACCATTGTAAATCACTGCTTTTATGAGCCAATTATTATCAAAAATTCAGAAAAATAACTGTTTATTCAACCATTCTTTAAATAAAGATTTGACAGAAAACATAATCTGTTATGAGTCAAACATGTGATACAGGTCCAAGTACGACACATTTTTCCCAACAATACTTTGAAAAAAAGGGTTGCACAATGTTTCTGTATTTACAGCTGTAGTACTTTATACCTGTAGAGAGTTTACTAACAGTACAGAGTACAATTGGCTGTATGACATGCCTATTGCCTAGACACTTAAAGTGTGCAAGATCGTTGCACTAAAGAGTACAATTTAATACAAGTCATTACTAACGCTGCAATGCACGGATTGAGACAAAAATGGTCTTTCAAAAACATAAAAGTAGTGAATGATAGGTTATCAGTGATTCAGCTTAATGCTCTCTGATGCACCAGGGCCGTTAGTCATGCCTATCCCTTGATAAACACTCCAAAGTACATGTTATTACACTCCACTGAAGAAGAACAGATGGATGCCTAAATTCATAGTTATCCTATGAAGTGTTCATGGAAAGTGCAAGCTTCAGAAGTGGAAACATTCGCTCTCTTATATTACACTTTAAAAAAGAACTCTGCACTTATACTTGTATTATTCTTTCTAATAGTCTTCCTGATTGAACCCAAATATCCATTTGAGAGTGAAACTAAGTACATCACTAGAGAAAATACGAGTTTATATCAGAGGTTTCAAGCACTTTAGAAAGAAGTAAAAATCACACCTGCCACACTGTTGTAATAAAAATATCAATTGTTTTAGCAGATAGTGAATCAGTTATAATTAGTCCTTCACATATAGAACCACTGATGGCATAACATGGCTTTCATAAGCACGGTTCATACTTCATGCCAAAGCTAACTTTGGAGATGCGAACAACCAAGACCCAATTTTAAGGCTCTGCTAACCGCCGAATTCTGCACTTGCAATCACCATTCTTTGTTTACAGGTCAAGCAATAAGTTTCTGCTCTAGCTGTGTAAGCAAAGAATGGAGTAAGCGTTAACTGTGTAATACACTTCACAGAAGTACAGAATTTCCTGCTACCATAAGCACCCAATCCTTGCTTATGTTAAGCAGAGCTATATAAGCGCATCAAATCCTTGCTTATGGTAAGCACAGCCATGAAATTGGGCCCAGTACACGCTGATGTAAGAAATTTTTGCCTCACCGCAATTTGTGTAAAGTATAAATCAAGCCGTGTTGTGATTGGAACAAACAAATTTCATTGCTCCTTAATGAGTAGCCATTCAGAAGAGAAAATTGCCAAAAGGCACAAACCTTTGGATTGTTTTCTTCTCATTCTACTGTTGGTCATTTCTACGACCCAACCACCCACAAAATTTGTGAGCACTGATTTTAATCTGAATTGCCCCTAATGTTGATCGTGATTAAAGGTATTACACAGGATTGGTAGAGCTGACAAAATAGTTGCAGACAGTGGTCATGTTTTGTGTGATCAACCATTATACATGAAATAACAAACTTGTAAAATAATTTGCCAAGTCTATTATGTGAGTCAGGAGAAAATAGTGAAAAAAACATGCACAATGTTCATTATGTAAACCCATTGTCCGTAATTTTGGTTTTGTAACAATAACAATCAGCCGTTATGTTTTTTAATGTTGTTTATAAAGGTTTTCAGATGCAGTTTGTGAATACGACACTAATTTCAGAGGGGGACTATTTCACAGAAAAATTGTTCTAGTATGAACTTCATAATAAGCCAGCTTTCAGACTAAAATGAATGTTTTTTGTAATCCTTACCAATCCTGTATAATATTTTTAATGTATGATACAATATTACACAAGAGTATTGTAAATATCAAACAATAATCTTAAATTATGTATAACTTACTTCCAAGGCTAATTGTAATTACTTCTTTCCAGCATTTTAATTTGGTTTCAATTGTAATTGTTTTTCTTCTGTTTAACCTTACTTTCAAAGAACTCTTAAAATTTACTATCAAAATGGTCATTAGTTGTAGATGCCACAGCAGAAATAGGGGTTTATTCTAGAGAAATTCACAGAGTTTTTTGACATAGTAAGATTTTATCACTTACGAACACCTAACATTTAAAAAATCACAACATTTTGAAAACATGTAATTTTCTTTCCTTTCAAAATAGGAAATATGAAATTACATATAAAAGGCTCACGATTGAAACTAATAAATTTGTTTTTCCATTTTATGGCTATAAGTTACAAAATTAAACATACAACACAAAAACATTTAGGGGGAGTATTTTGTTATTGTTGCCTGCTGTTTTCAACTGTTAATCATATGCTGTTTTTAAAGAATCAGCTCAAGCTTACTTGTACTTAACCAGGCAGTGTGAAAACTGACTGCTCACCTTTCAAACATGAATGCTCATCTGCATTTGAAAGGTTAAACTCCCACCTTACTGACAACAAAAATAAAATAAAAATCATTCTTCTTTTAGATGTTATTAGCACAATGAATTAAATCAAAATAGTTTAGGTTGATATAAATAATTTTACATTAATAACGGAATACAATCAACAAACTAAAGAGCAGTGTTGTTTGTGAAGAATCAAGGGCAGCATTGGTTGGTCTTGTAAAGGTTACATAAATGTAAGCTCACTCTGATTCCCAATTCTCAAATAATACCTATTTAGAGAACTTCATCAAAACAAAAATATAAATAAGAAACTCTTTTAGTGTTTCTGAAAGAAATCCTGCGAGCAAAGCTCCTAATGTCATCCATGAAGCAAAATTGAATTAATTCTTATTCCAAACGCAAGACCGACACAATTTATTTTGTTGTTGCGGTCTAAGCCTTTATCATGGTTTAGCAGACGTGATTTTTATCCAATCAAAATAACGTTTTCAAACAGAGGTTCCAAGATAACAATAGTCAGGTCTCACTTTCCAGCAATGAAAATTCATATTCATTCATTGCAACTAGAGACAGGGATCATGACAAAAATGCTGGACAATGATAAAGGTGTCATGTATCACTACCTGGACTTTAAAAATTAGTTGTCAGCCTCATCATCTTGAAGATAAAAATTATATAAAGTACAAATTACTAAATGACCGTCTGACAAGATCACTTTCCAAGCTCCCCCCCTTCCTCATCACATAATCAAGGTGTCTGGTTGAAATCTATACCAGAGTCTGAATCAACATTGGCTATGGCTCTGGCTGTTGCCAACAGCAAGATGATTAAAGAATATGCTTCTTCGCAATCCAACAATAGCCAAAGCCAGAACCCTCAATTCACACACAGCTTTTCTTCCAAGAGCCTTTATTAAATGTACTTTGTTTTTCTATGTACAGATACAAAATAAGTGTATTATTGTAACCAATGGTCACATCTCATTAAAATATACATGTGTAACAATGTGTGTGAAGCTATACACGTTGGTTCATGGCTCATTAAAATACTATCACTCCAAATTGAGCCCTCTAGAAATTATGATTGTT
Source organism: Evasterias troschelii (assembly GCA_032357145.1). Lineage (NCBI taxonomy): Eukaryota > Metazoa > Echinodermata > Asteroidea > Forcipulatida > Asteriidae > Evasterias > Evasterias troschelii. Next base: position 2,075,451 of record JAUELU010000003.1, read on the forward strand.
ATGAAAATACTTTGAAATGTTTCATCCTAGGAAACATAAGTGAATATAAATTTACCCACATTGTTGTCTGAGGCACAGTGTCTTCAAGATACCTGTTTTTGAAGTTAATTGCCCTGCTTGTCTTTAAGTATTTAAGTGAGCAATTCTTCAGTTATGCATATTTGACCATCTTATCGGAGACTTCTGGGTACACATCACCGTGACAAATAGAATAGACCCCTTGCATTGGCGGCCATCGCTGAGGTCAAACAATGGAAACAAACACAACTTTCAGCCAATGATAGGTCTTCCTTTGACCTCTGTGAGGGCGCTGTTTGAGCTTGTGATGTCTATTCCATCTTAGTATCAGCTCCGTCATTATCTTGTTTTAATGCCCCTATTAATTCTACAGTTCCTCTAATTAAGTAATTATAAGAGACAAACCTGTGCACTTAAGATGATTATCTTAATCACTGCTATTTTCCCACAATTCAAGTCCTCATAGGCCTTGAATCAAAGTCTAACACCACCATACATATAAGTGTTCATTCCCTTGCTACTGTGCCATTGGTTAAGCTACAATAAAATTATTTTGTTTACTCATACAAATGTCTTTTACCAGCCCCAACAAATACATGATTTATTTTACTGGCAAATGTCTTCTTTTATCTTGCTCAAATAGGACACTTTTTTTTTCCAAGTTAGTTTTTATGCATTTGACTTACTGTGCATTTTGAACATGTGAATGTTTCCACTCATCTGCATTGAAACTATGGTTACTAAAACCTTTCAATGCCTTGCCAGCAGGCAAAACCCATCTCTAGACTATGTTTACCTGTCAAACACTAAATTTCATAAATTAATCAAACATGTGTCACATTTCAAGGGAATCTGCATGATTGATTAACTAATTCCCAAACTCCTAGCACCTTGAGTTACACAGAGCCTACAGTAGCCATGGCCTGTATTGACATGGGCCAAATTGCATAGAGCTGCTAAAGCACAAAAAGTACCTTTGAAGAACAAAGAATAAGAATGACCAGAAATAGGTTACCAGCTAAAACACCATTTCAAATGTACAATTTGTGACTGGTTTCCAGCTAAATTGCGCTTACCAGTAATCTCCTAAGCACTATTTTCAGCTAAAGCAGCTCATAGAAATTAGCCCAAGTTCTGTTTAATTGTTTAGGGAGGAGCAATGCAGATACACAATCCTAATCAGACCTTTAGCATCTCATAAACTAAAGTATGTAACTTGTGGTGGTGTGCTTCATCTAGTGTTAAGCATAATCTTGATTCTTCCCCATTCAAATCAATGTAACCAAACTGAGGCTGGAAGGGCAAACTGTCTGGTTCCATTCCGTACAATAAATATCAGCATCCATACCTGCTGTTGGATACAAGGAACATGACCAAGATGGTGGCAGAATGATAACGGTACACATTTTTGTTATGACAATATTAAACAGAACCAGCTGTTTAATTTAGGGTTTATAATGCTATTCTGTTTTTCAAATTTTTGAGATAAAATGATTGGCCGGTTTAAAGTCAAACTTTTTTCACATGAAACATCAACAAACTTATTTTGACATTGAAATTGACTCAACATTTTTTAAAATTTAATTGGATTTTTTTGTTGCGGTAAATGATCATTTAAAAGTGCATTGTTTCATGTGAACATTCTATAATGAAATAAAAACGAAGGGGAAAAACCAGAATAAAAATAAACTCAAATCAGATGATGACACGTACACAATTTTGACTACACTGTGAAAGAGTGAAAATAAGAGCACATGTCCATTAGTATAATGCACCATTATAACCCTAACGTCATCCGTCCACAGGCGGCGGATTGGCTTCAGAGACTATCACCTGCACCACGTATCCCTTCGGTATCTTCACCTCCTCTATCTTAGTTTTGTCCGTTAACAATTTCCCTGAGAAGAACCAGCGTTGGCGCATGGGTTCCACTCCTGCCTGAGTGTTCAGTCGCTTTTTGACCTGGTACACGGTCTCCGTTGACCGGACGGTCATTTTTACATCCTTGCCTGTAGACAGCCGGAGTTTGATGGTTGTTTCCACGCCTCCTACAGGAAGAGGTTCCTCTTGACCCAAGTCTGATTCACTCTCGTCTTCGACCATGTTTACAGGTTGGCTTAGACAGTAGACAGGAAGTACATAACGATTTCCTAGTTCATCATAGCAGTCTGTTAGCATTCCTGTGAACAATAAGACAAGACTGTATTGATAAATGGTCACCGCACATTAACATACTTTCAAATACAGGTATGTATTTCTACACTAAATCACTCAGTTTAAAGTGTTTGATTACAAGTCAAATGCATGGACACATCAAAACAATGAAAGAGAAAGTGTCATCTAATTCTGACAATTCTTATCTTAACATTGGACTCTGATGGTAGTAGACTGAATAGGGATTGTAGCTGTTTGTCACACTACAGCATTGACTCATTACCATCCTTTGTTGAGACTGTGCTGGACTGTATATAAACCTTGGTTTAAGTTGTTTTTGTTCATTGCATCTGATGAAGTAGTTGTTGCTACGAAAGCTCATGCAGATATTTATACACTATTCAGTCATAAAAATTATATTTTCCTCTCTGCAATTCTTACAGTGTAAGATCAACACTTTTAGCATCAGGTGTTTAGGTTTAATGGTGCATTAATTTGGCGTTTACCTAGTCTTGATTGGCAACGCTAGTTTATGTATTAGACACCTGTAGAGGGCGCAACAATGACTGGCTCAGAGGAAGATCAAAACAAGGCTAATTTGTATAATTTATATTGAGGCGCTCAGCGACAGACTGTGTTTGGTACCTTGATGTACATGATGTTTACTAAAACTGTTTAGTTGTAAAATGTTGTGTTGTTTTGGAAATGACTGTAGTGACAGTTGATCCTATCCGGCTGGTACTGAGTCCGTCTGGACATTCCGAGGAACAGGTGTCCAGGTTCAGATCTGGTCAGACTGTATCACCTGGTATTTTGCACTGCAGGGCTGTCCTGTCCAGTCAGACCATTGAGGAAGGTCAAATGGTAGCTACCTAACAAAACAAACTTGTGCATGCATGTAGAGCACAAATATCACAAAGTTGCATTGAGAATTAATTTTAGTCCCATTATGTCTAGGTGTGAAACTTTGTGGAAAAAATGTGTTGTTTAAAAAGTGTACCTTTGGAGGGTTGATTTACAGAATGCTCAAACCTTTTAGTTTGAATCGCAGACAAAGATGTCTGAATGAAAAGAAAATGATCCCAAAAACATAACATGGTGTACATGTAAAAATGGTTTGTACGAAGATTGATTTTGAGTTGAGTAAAGACATCTTGATATATCAAGATGCACAACGTTAACAAAAAGAGTTCCTTACCATTAGGGCAGGTTATATTAGCGCCATCAATAATTGCCTGAGATAAAGTATGGTCCCCTGACTCCATGGCTTGAGCTGCACCTTTAAGAGCATCCCAAATTTCTTTCCTTCCCTCATAGGCTGGTGCCGTCTCCCAGAACTCATCTCTTTTACTCCTTAGTTGACCATCTGTGAGAGGGACATCACTTTTCCACTTTGGGCTTTCTGGCTTCAAAGGCTGGTTTCGACCTAGGGGCACTGGAAAGAAAACAATTTGTAGCTCAGAATTAAATAATAACATTTATGTATTTGTTTTACGCTTTTTCAAGCTAAGCAAGCCTCTCAAAGCATTCTTTTTACCCCAGTTCATCAGGCCTTAAGCTTTCCTGAAACCATCTCAACTCCTTAGGAGTATTCAGAACCGAAAGCCAAATGGGTTTTAACCATCTTTACCCTTGGCCACTTTGCAGTTACCCATTTACTGAATGACCATGACAACTATAACTTAGTAAGGTTATTCCGAACTATGGCTTTTGGCTGTGGCTAGGGCCGGCACACTGAAAAGTCATATTCTTCAAATCAACATTGCCATGGTTGCAGCTAATGGCTGTTAGTGTTAGCCAAAGTCACTTGCTTGATTACATTAGGAGACAACCTGATGGGGAAATCTCAACATAAAAATGTGGGTTTCTATTCAAAAAATTACTTCACCTCCTGTTTGGGTGTAGGGCCAAGACGCTGAGGAAGTCCAGCGTATATTGGCACTATGTCACTACGTCATGTGGCTTAACACCTCCAATTTGCTAAACCATTGGTTGGCTAAACTTAGTCAAGATGATGTTGTGTTAAAACTGTTATGATGATGTTGCCATTGTTGGTATATTATCATCATGGAATTGGAAATGATGTTTTATTATTTAAGATAAGAAAGTGCGATAAGATAATGATTTATTCAGCCATTGTTTAAAGGTTAAAAACCATTAACATTGTGCCCCTTCTTGAGCTCTCTAAAAAACGAATTTACCCAAAACAACATAGAGCAAAGGGCGAGAATGATATTGCAAAACACAACAGAAGAGCAGTGAGGGGAAACTAAAAAATGTTCTCTCACTTGAACCGATTGTCCCATCAGCTGGGTCACCCCGAACGCTGGATCCGTCATGTCCAGCACTCCAACAACCACCCATCTTCAACCTTCATGAGCTTATGCAGAATAAGGGCTGAAAACAAAGGAATTTCACGAAGGTTTTTCCACCCTCCAACTGCATTTATTTTGCCTGGCTCTTGATGGCACAGTTCATGTGTGTTTGTACTCGGTGTTATGTGCTCGATCTTATACACGACGTTAGTCTGGTATTTGGTATTTAAATGCCTGGTTAAACAGGGAAATAAGAGGCGGAACCCATCCAATGGATTATGGCTTTGGCTATTCATTTAGCGGCCATTTTTTTAATAGTGTGTCTAATATGCATCAGGGAGTTTTGGCTGGGGCTCTGGCTCTAGGGTGAAACTTTTACGAGATTTCAGACAGTATTTTGCTACAAAAAAACAAAATGCCGTTTTAAAATTCTGAACAAAGTAATAACAAAATGCGTTGGTAATTTTTATTTTTTAATAGTATCTGAGAAAGTTTAGTAAACTTTAAATAAACTTTATTTTTAATACAATTACATTTTTGTATTTATATTTTTTTAAGAGTAAAATTCCATAATCCAAGATGGCTGCGTCCATGTGGGCAACGAAGCTGGAGAACATTCTCAAAGGAGAACAGCAACATGACAGTGAAATTACAGCAATTTCAAATGGCAAGTGTCATACGTTTCTTTTATAGAATGGGGGTGTCCATAATTACAGTCAAGTAAAATACATTGATAATGCTGCAAGTGCAACCCCCCCGTCCGGTCCACAAGGGGGCGGGGACAGAGGCCGGGGGCGGAAGGGGGTACTGCTCAGTCATTTTCAATTTCATTTTGGGTACACTAAATTTTTAAAAGAGCTGATTGCCAATACAAAACAAATACTGAAATAGGAAACCATTTTCAAATATTATCCTTGATTGAAATCAAATTGAAATGCTTTCTTTTTAATTTAATGTTATCACTTATTTTTTATATCACTTAGTTAGGCCTATCACTCAGTCACTGAATTATTATTAGTCACTAACTAATCAAAAACACTCGGTTCAGTAATATTTGTAGTATTACATCTTGTTGTACTTGTTTGTAGGTATTACTTTTACGAGCACTTTCATTGAGCTTATTTAAATATATTAGTTTCATGTAAAAATTAAAATGGGTGAAAATATTACAAAACATTGTAAACTACCCTGCGTGTGTTTGGCCATATGTCCGAGTTATATTTGCCATAGGGGTGCGAACTTCACAAATTTGTGCCAAGGGGTAGCAATATCTGTGCAGAATGTGTGTGGATGTGTTCTCAGAATGAAGTCTCAACGTTTGTTAGCTATCCTGATCCAAAACTGTTAATGCAAAAATACTAATTTTTATATGTTTATTTAACTGGCATCTGGAAGAATCAATTCCCGTAACTGAATATTTATGTCAAAATAAGAACAATGATATTGAACAAAACGTTAAAAAGCCTTCTATCCTGTTTTTATGTATAAATTTATTTGTGTGTTTTTATTTACAATACAAGGTCAAGGAGTCAGCAATGGAGAACTGAAGCTGCTTGAGCTCATTGAACTGCTTGGGTAAGACTAAGACTGGATGGTTATAAGTGATCAATTTGTGTAAATTTGAAAATCGTTGTGTGCAATTTTCATTTTAATAATGTCATCGTTGGCAGGGGTCTGGTTGTACACATCTTTCAATGCAGTTTTTATTTATACAAATGACAATGACAGCCCCTTTATTCATTGTAAAATCGTCTAGATATTTTAAGAGAAAATAACTAAAGAAAATACATTACGAAGGGTAGATTGATCACCATCAATTTCTTAATTCTGTGTTCGGTCTGAAGAATAGGGATGTTTTATATGCTCAATTTAGGTGATCAGAGTCACAAGAAAATAGTAGGTGACAAAACCAAATACATTTTTACTATTTTCAGAATCATCAACTTTTGGACATGTGTCATCAATACTAATTGTTTTACTTATTTCTTAAAAGTTATAGCATTCTAAGCAAAGATATTTCAAGGGAAGTTTTTCACTGACCATCTTTGGTTCAATGTAACCCAATACTGACACACTTTCTAATCAACAGGCCGTACCTAACCAGCAAAGAAAATGACATCAGAGGAAGAGGAACATTGTTTCTGGCTAAAACAATTCATCAATTACCAAGGAACAAGCTTTCAGAAGAAGAGGGTTCGCATTTTGAATGCTAATGTCTTAAGATTAATTTTGTAGTGTTCCCCCCCTCCCCTTCCACTACCAACCTTAAAACTTGATCAATAATCAGAAACTTTCAACTAATTATTAGTCAGAACATCCAAACATTTAGACATTTAGACTCATTTTGGTTAGTCACTGTATAAGGTTTGTTTTTCTGGTTTTTTTAAAGGTACAAGTGGATTTTAACTCTGTCTATTATCATCAATTGTTCTCTATTTACAACGAAATGAGCAAAAAACATACAAAAATGTTCATTTTTTTGTAATTAATTCACAACATTATTTACTCTTTACAAATCCAGCTGGACTATTGACTGCATTTTTCTGTGACAGACTAAAGGACCATCACTCTGTAACTCCACACACCATTTATGGCATACTTACACTGGTAAGAATCAAATTTAACCACATTCTATGTTGTTAGCTTAGTTAGTGCTTAAAACACGCAGACAACATTGGTTAAAGTCAAAGACTAGTATCTGTAATTTGTGTAAGCCAACGTTGGCATAAAACAACAAACCTGTGAAAGTTTAATCTAGATTGGTCATCAGATTCAAAAGAAAATAGATGTCTGTTATTT
>JAUELU010000003.1:2118163-2136136 GCA_032357145.1 Evasterias troschelii
AAGACCAGTACAGTAGGCCTACTGGGTCACTATTACTAGATTACTATTCAACTATTTTTCCAGTCCCAGATTCCATCCTCAGCTAGCTCAGTAACACCGTAAAATGCAGAAAAGATTCGTCAAAAAGCACTCACCACCACAGCACAAACATATATTCAAGTCCTCTCACTGTATGTAAACTACGTAACATGTATCTGCTGTGCATTCGACTGCTGAAATGCTCAGCTTAAAGAATGTGTTCCACCAACCAATCAACAAGCAAGGCCGAGCTGTGTGTGTGGTATAATTAAATACACAAACTTGGATATAAATACTTTTGCTAAACAATGCCTGTTGCTAATCAGGATTATCTTTTCCACACTGCACACTCCTGCACCCACCCCACTCAGCTCAGGCGGGCCGCAACCGGCCTCTGATTGATGATGATAGTTTTTAAAATTACATAATTATGAAGTCTCGTTCCTAAACGTGATTTAGCGTGATCGAAATTTCTGTCGCCGTCGTCACGTCCCCCACGTCCAAGATGGCGGCGCCCAGTCACGTTCTTCTTTTGGCAACTTTTATTGTAGTTTTCGTTTATTTAAACACACCTGTTAGCGGTGAAAAGACGGCAGAAGACTACTTCAAACGTGAACATTCATTGATGCGGCCATATACAGGTAAAACATATCAATAAAGCTATGGAATTTGTTGGTTTATGTGCCACGTCATAGGTTTGTCGTCGGCTTTATGCTTATTTGGCATAGCCTGTTCTGCATGCTGCGCGGAATCTGCCTGTGCTGTGTGCTGCCCCGTGTGGACGCGTGTGTGGCGGGCAGTGCCGTTGGCATCGCTTGCCGATGTTTACGGTGATGATGACGGGGTTACTAATCTATTATGAGTTCAGGTTTTCTCATTTTTGTGTTTCATAAATAGTAGGATAAAAGAAATTCTTTGAAAATGGTTGCATCCACTTTTAATTTAAGGGATTTTTTGATTTGTAATGGATGTTGGACCTTATTTCCCTTTTTAAGTTTTTGTAAAAAGTCATGAGGAATTGGTACGGTAGCTAAAACTCTTCTTAACTTATTGACCTATAAAAAGGCTTCATGCATGAAGTCTTTTATTATTTTAGTGAGATGTTACCTCTTTCCCCAAAACTACGTTACTTCAGAGGGAGTGGTTTCTCACAATATTTTATACTATCAACAACTCTCTGTTGCTGGTTACCAAGTAAGTTTTTATACTAATATATATTTTGAGTAATTACCAAACGTGTTCAGTGCCTTTAAGTTATTTTTGAGTGTGAATGCAAATTCTTTTGACCAATAAACTGTATGATTTCTAACATTATAAAACTTAAAAGACACGATGACAATACATGTTTAAAAAATGGACCACAAAAACTTCTTGAGGGCTAGTATAAAAAGCGCACAGTTTACTAGCTACTTCTAAAACAAATGGCTTTTAAAGCGTAGGGTTTGAAAACTAACCTCTTCAATGATTTATGCTAGTTGTGATGAGACAGTAATATACCCAGTGACTCTCCTTCAGACATTCCACTTTAGAGGAGGGTTACGATAAATTATTCCTGGCCTTAATGCACATCTGATCTTACTTAAACTTTCTGACGCCCTACTTTGTATTTCATCTCAAATAGGTTCTGGAGCAAGTCTTCCAATGTGGGACATGCAAGGACACTCTATGATAACTAATAACTACATCCGTCTTACTCCGGACAGACAGAGCCGTCAAGGTGCCATCTGGAATAAAGTGGTTGGTTATAGAATCTATCCTAATCTGGTTCAAACAAAAAAATGGGCACATAAACTTTGGAAAGAAGATTTCGTTTTTCTTTCCAAATTTTCAACAAACTAACTTTCAAAGTTATTTTAGACTGCATTCAATTTCAGTATTCATTTTCAGAGTAATTTCAGACTAATCAATTTCAGATTAAGAGCCTTTGCAAAAGACTCCAAACAAACAAAATAAAATACTGTTTGTTGTTAAGATGCTAAGATGGTACAATGAAATAATTATTAGTTTCTAAAGAATGTATCATTATTATACCCTGTAATGAAATGAAGTCTACTGGGAGCAAACTGAACACCTGTTGCTTGGTAGCTTGGGGAGACTTACTATCATGTTTGTTCATGGTCTTTTTACCTGCAACCTGATCCAGTATACAGGTCGATTTTAATGACAAAACCATTCCAGTTAAGTGTTTGTTCAAGGACAAAAGACATGACACACTGAGCTGGAATTACCCACTTCCACCCCCAATTTGAACAAATCTATCATAATCAAAACTTATTTAGTGTCCACACTCACCATTTAAAACAAGTTTACTCTAGGCAGGCCTGTTCTAAGATGATGAGGCATAAAATAAAGATGAAAAGCCTGCTTGTTAGGATGTGGAGTTTGCACCTTGCTATCAAACATGTTGCATTACTTTTATTGTAGCCGAATAGGAGTCCCAACTGGGAAATTCACATTCACTTCCATGTACATGGCCAGGGAAAATCACTATTTGGAGATGGATTTGCTATGTGGTATACCAAGGATAAAATGCAAGCAGGTATGTAGAAATCAATGCATGGAGATAGTTGAAACATTAGGTATCAACACATTTATTGTTTTTTGACTAATTTTTAAGATGACAATGTGTGCTTGTTATGGTAACTGTCTTAAAAACATAAATACATCAAAGACAACTTTAATTTTGCTTTTTCCAGTGCTTTATTCCTACCCTTGGATAGCAATGGCATACATTTTTATTACACAGCATAATTTAAACAACTGTATTATGACCAGAGTACTTCAAATTAAGTCCAAGTACATTTTCAGTTGGGAATCAAGTACATGACTTGAAGTACAGGATATATATTTTTTTTCAGTCTAGTATTGAGTATGGACATCGAGTACGAGTGATTGCTAGCCTGGTACAAGTACGATTATGAGTACATACCATCAAAACAGTACTCAATCTGAATACGGGTATTAAACACTGCAGTCAACCCTCCAACTGTCTGATCAGTCAATCACAGCCAGTTTTGAATGATAGATAAACTACATGTATGCCAGCTTGCAATATGATTTGTGGTGAATGCAAAGTTCACGGTTAGTTTTGTGCACAGTTGTGCCACTACACAACACAGTTGAATTGTTTAAAATGATTGGTCAACTCACTGTAGAATATTTCCAGCACTAGTAGAGGGTTATTAGTTGAATAATTGTTTATTTGTGATCCTTGAAACACCTAAGACCATAACACCATAGTATTCAATATCCGTGCCGTCTTTACCAACAGGCCTAGTATTTGGCAGCAAAGACTACCATACAGGACTTGGAGTTTATTTTGATACATACAGCAACCACAATGGTCCTCACAATGTAAGTACAGATTCACAATTATAAGTAAAATTGCGAATACAACCATGTGTAGATCTCTTTTGGGAGGAGTGTTTGCTCTGAAAAGAGCAGTTGTGGTCTCAACTGTACCATGCCCCCCCCCCCTTTCCCCATGTTTTCATACTTTAACATACTCTTTTCTTCTTGTACAAAAGTACTCCCTCAAAGCAATTATAATAAATAAATACATAAATGAATCAATAAAATAAAATGAAAATGCTCTACAGAATTTCTGACGGGGTCAATATTGTGTTTTGTGGTTTATAACTTGCTATTAAAAAGTGATTTGTTTGTATACTTTGCAGCATCCGCATCCTTACATATCAGCTCAGATTAATAATGGCACGCTACACTATGACCATGATCGTGATGGCACCCATACTGAAATCGCTGGGTGCCATGCCCCCTTCAGGAACAGAGATCATGAAACACATGTTGCTGTACGATACATGAGAGGTAGACTAGAGGTAAGTTGTTCTTGTAGATCCTTTGATTAATTACAAAAAATTAATACAAAATATGTTTGCAGGCGAATAAAATGAAAAAAAAATGAAAAAAAAAAAATTATCAGGGATCATCAAGTGGAAGTGGTGGACTTATCATCTTTATTTTTTTGGAGGGGGAAGGTTAAAATTTCTAGAGTTCAGTTCTCATTGTTGTTGCAAAAGATTTTTTTTTTTGAAAATTAGTTTAGAACCAATTTGTTCTTAACTACTTATTACCAGCTATTATTTGTAAAATGAATTCTGTGCCCAACCGGGGAGTAATTTTCTGAACTTTTTTGAGCTTCTTGAGTAATCGTTTTTTTTTTGAAAATATCGTTGCCACAATGAAACCCTGACTTGACAAAGGAAAGACAACAAAGATGTTCATTATTAGTTCTGGCAAAAAAACTGCCATGGGATGCTGGAATGTTGGAATGCTCGGACTTGCCTCCCGTTAAGCCGAATACAATGATGGAAAATTGTGGCACCTTGTTCATTCTTGTATGCCACATTTGTATATAACTACAGGACAAAGGTCTCGAATTGGGGGTTACAAAAGAAACCCTCAGAAAGGGATTTTCACAAAGGGCACTTCCATTGCAAAAACTTTTAGCCTGTGGGAAACTTTTGAAGGGGCACCAAGGCCAAGACCAAGGCAAAGGGCAATTCTAGGCCTGTGTTAAGTATTGTTTTCTTTTATTGTTTTGTGGGGATAGGTTCATACCCTTGTCTGAAAAAGACACGTAAATTTGAACTTCATAATTTCAGGCATTAAAACAACTTTATTCTTTCCTTCCAGATAATGACTGATATTGACGATAAGTCTGAATGGAAGTCCTGTTTAGATGTACAGGGTGTAAAGCTTCCAACTGGGTATTACTTTGGTCTCTCGGCCACCACCGGCCAATTAGCAGGTTAGTAAATTGGGTCATAAAGCTAAGATTTCATACAACACATGACCTGGATCAGAAAATAATGAAGAATGCCAAATCCTGGATTATTTAAAGAAATTATAAAAAATAGTTATAAAAAATGGATTAGGATTGGCACTGTAAACTTTGTAACTGACCAATCAAATCAATATAACCTTATGTAAGATAATGTTAATTACTAATATCTATTCATTTATTTCCTTCTATTTTCAGATAACCATGATATTATTTCTATAAAAACTTATGAGCTTGACAGTGCGGATGAATCTTTGGATTATGCAAATTTAAGTCCATCAGCAGATTTCTTTGCTCCACCGAGAGGTAAGGTTCATCAATCGCCCTGTCCCCTCTCCCTGAAATAAAGTTGTCTTCAGCTCTGCTGATACTTCTCTCTAAACCCTCCTACTGTCGGACCATTGAATATCATCCACTGTAGTTGTGAACAAAGATAAAACTGGTGACAAGGTCTTAAACTGCTGTTTAAAACCGGCAGGGTCATGGTAGTGTGATAAAAGACTGAGCTGAAGGTGCAAGGTCTATTCTCGGTTATTCTACTTTATTGTAATGTGATAGTATTACTAAAAGCTTAAAGGTGTTACCGGTTTACGGGATTGGTAAGGATAAAAACATAATTGTTTAGTCTGAAAGCTTACAATAATAAAGTTCATACTAGAACCATTTTTTCTGTGAATTTGTTCTTCTCAAATGCAGTCATATTCGTGAACTATCGGTGAACCTAAAAATAAAAACGCAACAGCTGATTTCGGTTGTTGTCACAAAATTAAGGACAATATGTTAATGTGCTGAGAATTATGCATGGTTTTTCACTATTTTCTCCCGACTTGTACAAAGGATGAAGCCCAAATTTTCTCAGGTTTGTTATTTCATATATATGGTTGATCATACAAATCATGAACACTGTCTGTGACTAATTTGTCAGCTCTACAAATCCTGTATGATGCATTCCATTGCATTAATCAATATTTATGTATCAGCTTAAAAAGGGTGCTGCTTGAGGAAATAACATAATTTATGAACCTGATAAATCTACATCTGTACAGGGTGTGGATTGGATTTCGTTTACAGGAAAAATGCCAAGAGAAAATACAATTATTGGGTTTTTTAATTTAGTATCTTGATCATTTCTGATTTTCCAGATCATGTTGATGATCCCGGTGGTGCATTCCGTGGAGGCTGGACCATGAGTCTGAAGAACATGTTCCTTCTTATCTTCTGCTGTGTGCTTGGCGTCATGATCTGCCTTGTCGTTGGGGTAGTCGTCTTCCAGAAACGGCAGGAATACAATCGCAAAAGGTTCTACTGAGGAAGTCTTGAGAAGATACAGTACGAAGGCCAGGAATTTGGGTGGAGTCCAATCAGGGAGGGTTTTGAATTTGTGTTTATTTCTTAGAAAAAGCACTTATAAGTTAAGGGCGAAATAAACTAAGCCTCAGTCATGAGCTTTAAGGGACATGGTGCTTTTTCAAATAGAAGTTTGGAGTGGGAGACTGTGGTACCCAGTAACAGTTTGAAATATTTTAAGAAATTGTTTTTGCATTAAAGCCAATTATTTCCACAAAACTAACACAGCATTGAATCTGCAGTCACAAAAATTCTTAATCTTTTATCGAAAGTTTTTAAAGAATTCAACAATTGTCAAACAGAGTTTGAACAAAGGGAAACAAATTTAATTGTGGGTAATGGGGGGGAGGTGGAGATTTGGAGGGAAAGAAGCAAAACAAAACTGTTTTTTATTAATTCTTTTTGAGTTTTTTTATTTAGTTCTTTAAATTGTTTTGTCCAATTGATCTTACAACTCGGACTGTTAAACCATATAAAACAAAACAATTACTTACTGTTTTAATGTTTGGTGTTTTATTGTACTATCCCATTATGCACTCAAAGTTGCAACTGGTGTCAAGTGTCACTGTGTGCTTAAAATAACACAATTTTAATATAGTAATAACATTCTTGAAGAAAATGGCACATGTAGTAATCGCAGTGTTTGTCTTGCCTGCTATGTGTGAATACTCCAATACTTGTATAAGTACACATAGGACTGATTTAATTATAGTGTAGACATTGAGATGTGTGTTTTCCAACTATCTGTCAGTAAATTGTTCAACAATTATTTTCCATGAATGGTCATTTGTTTTCATTTTGTAAAAGAAAAATTCATATGTAAAGTTTCTTCTCAAAAGGAGATCAATTTTTATACATTAAATTAATAGCAGAACCAACAAATATTGCATTAAAGGACAACAATTGCAATCAACTCTTTTTGTGTGTACGTTTTTTTCACAGAAATTACACTGATACAAAATAAGTAATGGTTTCAAGAAGTCATCTGCAAGTTAGGTTTGAATAATTTCTGGTACAAATTCGCGCTTCAAATTAAATTTACCAGAAAAAAGACACTTTTGCTACGATCATGGTTAGGGGCTAGCTATAGCAACTTCCAGATGGGCCTGGTACAATTTTGTCATGCATGTTCATCAAAAATTGTGTATGGGTGTTCATCCTTTCTTATGTAACTACCCGAAACCGTGTCCCTAACCGTGTGATTTATTTCTGTGGTAATTTGTGACTAAGCAAGTCATTGTACCAAAAAGTATTCAAATCTAACTTGCAAATGGCTTACTGCTTCGATTTTGAGACACGGTTGCAATGGTTGGGCGACCATGGCCTGCATGAGCTTATTTGTACAAGATCTCAAATTGTCTCTGAAACTAAGGTAGCCACTCCTCAAGATAACATTTTGCAACTTGCCGGTGGAAACTCAAGAAAGGATCAAGTCGCTTTTCCATCTGCCAAGAGGGATAGAACCCATTTTGAAGAGGGAGTGGATACCAAGAGATTGAGGTTGGCTTCAATATTTATCATTTTTATGTTCAGTGTTAGGAAAATGAAGACCTGTTTATGGGATGTAACTTGGCCTCTGTGTCAATGGAAATCTCAGCTGGTCAGTTATCCATCTTCCATCGAACAAATAAATACTGAAGCTCTACACCACCAACTTCCTTTTTTAAGATGGCTTTGAAGTTTGGATATGTAAGGGATGCAAGAGTGAGGTGGGGGCTGGCATCATCATCTCTGAAGGGTCTGGAGTTGGTCTTGTAAAGTATCCATCACCTCCAAGCTACGGGAAACAAATCAATATCAAGAAGTATCAAAGACCTGTGAACTATACATTTCTGGTAATGAAACCGAGGATGTCTAGGATAAGTGAACTTAATCACTGTAGCTCGCAAGCCTGAGGAAACCTGTAAACAAGGGTGCTTGCTATGTGTAACTGGGAGTACCCCTACTCTTCCATCTAAAGTGTTCTGCGTTCCTTAACATGCACTACCAATCCTAGTACACAGGACCTATGGCTTAATGTCCCATCAGAAGGACACATCAATTATGGTCAAGTATCTTGCTTAAGGACAGAAGTACCAAGACCGGGACTCAAGCCCACACTCTACTGATCAGAAACACCTGAGCTTGAGGATGACGTGCCAAAACTTGAAATTTCATATGACGGACAAACGAAGATATATATTTACCTTCTTTCAATGGCTTCTGCCCTGTTAAAATGAAAAGAGAGATCGAAATAGTGATTTTTTATTGAAGCTGTTTGTAAGAATGTTGGAGTTTATTTGTTTTTTTATTGACAATGGATTTCTATACTTACTGGAACTGTAGCTGTGACACCATCAGGCTCATCTTTTTCACATTCTAAAGTGACAACAAACAAATTCCAGTCAATTGAAAATCGCATGAAAGGATTGTAAAGGTAAAACGAAGAAGAATTTTTTAATTTGATGTGGTTTTTTTTTAGTGTACAAAACATCTGACAGTAGTTTTGTCTAAAGCCTCTTGTCATGTAAACATTTTTCTTGGAGTATTTTATGTTTCAGTGACGAGTTATAACGACTACACTTACATGTGATGAATTGTCAACAGTAGATTCTTGCATGGCTAGATTGCGTGCTGCTTGCATCAAATGCTGCAAAAACACAAGCAGGAAAACAATAATGAAATATAAAAGAGTCGTCAACTGCACCAAAATTTAAGAAGGCGGTACAGAAGGGGGTGGGGATTTCACTTTCCGACTGCCATTTAAAAAAGCTTTTATTGGATGTTGAACTTTGTTTTTCTTTTCTATTCCTCTGTCCTGATCAAGGCAGAGATATAGTGGCAGTGGAATACACAATTTCAGCCAAAGGGGGGTGGGGGGCGGGAGGATCCATTTTCAGTACCAAACTCAAAAACTGTAATAACAAGATCTTGCATTGCCCCAAAATATTGCTCATATTTACTTGCCCTATTATTAATATAAGCATTAATTATATGATTAATAATAATAAAACAGTGCAAATCCGCCACGCCCACACCACAGGGAATACTAAAAGTCAAAGGAAAGTGGATTGGGCTAAAGAAGAGAGCAACAACAAATAAGTCCAAACTCTAATTTACAATAAATAAATGCATATTTGAATCAATCCAGCTGTGCAAATGGACAAAATATTCAGAATCCAGTGGATCCACACCCCGCCCAGCATGCCGCCCAGACATGACACTTCTCTTTTTCTCAACCCCTCTTTTCAAGAATGTCAACATTGTCATAACCCTTGACCTCAGTACTGACCTCGTTAGATTTCGATCCGCGTAAAATCTGCTTCGCAAGCCCTCCCAAATCGGCCACGTTTTCCTGCAGTTTGACCGGCAGCCTTGGATCCATATCCTGTGCCTGTTGCTGAGCGACTTTCCCAGCCCTGTAGGAGGGATTGCTGGTAACCATGAAATGTCTGAGCACTGGATCATAACTCATTTTCCATAACAATGTGTCAACGTTCAGGGTGTTGCACTTTACAATGACCCTTTCGTTCTGTTTATTTTCCTCGATATAACCGCAATATGTATTGGTCTGGAACCCTCAACCCACACTGTACATAACCACATTAACACTAGTCGGGTGCTGTGTGAACTGGGGCGGGGCGGAAGTGTTATTACGGAGGGGTGACGCTTGGTGAAATAAAGCATAGAGCAAGGAAAAGTTGTATTTTAGTGTTAAAAAAAGTGAAGTTTTTAAAAATTAAACTGCATATTTTTTTTGTAAATTTGTGCCAAACTTTGCAATTACAGTAGCCACATGGCTGTGTTTTAGTGCTAGTTTGCCATCAAATAAACTAAATTTTTGTGTTTTTAGTTAACTTTAAAATTTTAAGCAATTTAATATTTAGATTAGTTTTGATGGGTTGGAATTAATGTTTGTCTGACAACCGGGTATTTTAAGCAAACATTACATCATTGGTGTGGATGCTTTAATCCATTTCCATCCTTTAAAATTTGATTTGAGTAAACAATTTTTTATTAAGTAGTTTTTGGAAAATAAGCATAATTTGAGAATTATTTTTTAATACAACTATCTAAACCTAAGCTAGCTATGGTAGGACACAAGTCTCCGTTGTATGCATTGGAGGAGTCCAACAAATGTACAGTTACCTTATTTGTTTCAGAAAAACAATGTTTTCCTCTTTATCTCAAGTGATTTTTCAATAATTAGATTTTGTTTTCGATTCCAGAAGAAGTCACTACATCTGAACTTCATCATGAAGACATATTTCAGTACATCTCGTTTCTCATTCTTGTTAATGATGCTAGCTCCAACACTAAGTCTTAAATATGAGTTTCTTGTGAAGGCAGACAAGAAAGTGGCTGACTTGAAGAACTTCTGGGCAAGCACAGGCTTCTGGTGCGTTGATATTGTAGAGGATTTTTGGCATTGGTTTCACTTGAGACCGGTTCCCAAACATTATAGAGTGCTGAAGTCACAAGATGGGGAACTTGGGCTGAAATGCCAAATGTGCACCGGACACCATTTCAGTAAGCAAATCTTTTGATTCAGCAATAGATCAGTGCAAACAATATATGGCCATTGCTTCCGAAAATGACACCCATGCAAATTTTCACATAAAACAGAGCTAAAGTTCTCCATCTTGTGCCTTCATTCAGCGCTCTCTAATCTTTGTCAGTGCCCTTAATGAAAACAAGAGGGCTACTGTTGGGTCAAAGCTTTTCAAGAAATGGTGACTGCATGTTATTTTCTCTCTCTTCCCACCTTTGATTTTGTCTTGTGTATTTCCAACCTCTTGTGGTCAAACCAGCGCCTTTCTTGTACTCCCCCCATTTGTCCCCTTCATTGTTCATCCCTTGCTTTTTCTGTGTGCTTTCTGCCTCTCTCTCTTTTCATTTTTTGTCCATGTGACTGCTTCTGTCAGACCAGTATGTAACTGTTTTAATATGGGTTTTGTGTTGTCATTGAGCCTCCAAGAAAGACTCTGCTAGGGTCAAAACGTAAGACCATTCCATTAGGCCTAATAATACAAAAAAAACTTTGGTTGGTGAGTAGTTTGCAACAGTTCTATCTGTATGTATCGTCTCAATTTGCTATAAATACTTTTGTTGCTTTACTTGATGTTTTTTTGTTACTTTCAGCCCACCTCTTCCACACCAAAAAGCTTCCACATACTTCCTAAATGAATCTGAGCATCAGAATCTGATGCTAATTGGATCTGTGCCTAACCAAGGAATTCAGCAAGTCAGAATACACTGGCTGTTATATCTTGTCAAACTCAGGTAACAATCAAGTCTGAATATTTATTGATGTATTTCTTTTATTATACTTTACACTGGGAAAAACACTTCAAGGAAGTTTTAGTAGCCCATATTTTAAACATGTATTGTCATAAATGTATCTTTCTGATTGATTAATGGCAGCATCACAACCAGTTTAATGGTCAAATGAAGTTACATTCACACACTCAAAAATAAATTGAATAAAAAAAAGAGAGCTATTATTCACATCTGAAAAGAAAACATTTTAACAGGTAGGTTGCACAGTTTTGAGTAGCCCACAGGGCAAGTTGAGAAGTGGTGTTTACTAGCCAGTAGCAGTTTTTTACTAGACAATGTCACTGGGCTAGTATTTAAGGAAAGGCCTGCTGATTCTCTCAAATACTGAATCACTTATGGTTTTCAACTGTCATAAATTCTCAACTTAAAGAGAGTTTTAAGATTGCCCATATTCTTTTTAACAGTGAGAGTAAATCAGGAGCTATCACTTTCAACTTTGACCTCTTGGATCAGATGATTGACAGAATCTGGAGAAATGGACTCCGCCCAGGATTTGAAATTATGGGGAACCCGTCTGATTGGTTCACAGACTTTGAGGATGTTAAACAGGTGTATGCATGGAGAGATATGATAACTGCCTTGGCTAAAAGATACATAGGTACAGTAAGCAAGTTTTATTCCTTTAGACCATGTCGTATGGTCAGCACAAAAGTGTTGTATCTCAATCTCAATCTTGCAAAAAACATTGAATCTTGATTTTGCGAAATGGTCTTATCTCGCACAAATTCGCCATGCAAAAACGTTGTATTTTGGCATGTATTGTTTTTTTGTTTATCTCCGTGCTATTTTAAGCAAGATACACAATTTTGACAGTTTCAGGCTTGTGCGTAATGCAATCTCCATAAAATGTAAGATTCCTCTCAGCAACAAAACATCCATCTCAAAGATATCCATTACTAGTACTTTTTCCACAATAAATTAGAAATGCTTTCTTTTGTTTTAGTGAAATATGGTTTGGATTATGTGTCTGAGTGGAACTTTGAAACATGGAACGAGCCGGACCACAAGGACTTTGATAATCTTAACATCACTGTCAAAGGTAATTTTTAGTCATCTTTAAAGGTCTGTCATCACTTTAAATGTAGGGTCATACTTTGGTAATGACCACGAATAAAACAATTGTGTCATTTTGATCAGAAAACCTCCTTACTATAAAGATGGTAATGGTAGTCAGCATCCTGCCAAATTATTAGGTCTGAAGTGTACTCGATGATTATGAATCACTATTAAAAGTACGTCAAAAAAGATTGGACTATCCAAAGATCACCTAAAGGTGACTTTTTGAGATTGAAATTTCTGTGATGTTGTTTGTGAATGTTGGAGCTTGTGATGTGGTTGGTACCAGCTGTCACCTCGCTAAACGTGGATGGATTCAATGTTCTCAATGAAAATACCTTTTATTTTACTATATTTTTTTCTCACCAAGTAGACACTGTATACAATTGAATGTTTCACAGGTGACTTTTATTGTATCTTTCTTGATAGTTTTGCCTACTTGTATAAATCAGCATTATTTTGATAAAAACGATGAACTTGCTTTTGATAATGACTTTCTGAAGATAAGATGCCTCAGAAAATGAGATAAATAAGAGAGGAAAGGTTGGTGGGCCAATACTTTGATAACTGGATTGGAACGTCCAGTGGTTGTGTTTCAAGCCATTCATGTTTGTTGTACATTGTCTTTAAAGATAAATAGAAATAGCTGTTGCATACAGCATACCAACCAAAAGGACCTTTGGTATAAATGCAAAAAGCAGTTAATGGTCTGACGTTTCGACCCTAGCAGAGTCCTTCTTGAAGGCTAACATGACAAGACAATGCCCATAAACAGGTATACAAGTGAAACAGAAGCACGGGATCAGCAATGAAGGAGACAAGAGGGATGGGTAGATAAATAGGTTTTTTTTGTTATATATTTATTTCTCAATAAAGAAAGGGGAGGGGCTTGGTTCTCATTACCGACCACTCCCAAAGGACAATTGAAAACTGTCCTTCAACAACATGTATTTATTTTTGAAGGATTTCTCAACTACTACGATGCGTGTTCAGAAGGTCTCAAGGCAGCTAGTCCTAGACTTCGCTTCGGTGGTCCTGCGGCTTCCTGTAGGTCCAGAAATTTCTCTGTGATATGCTGGGCACTGTTGCAACATTGTGAGAATGGAACCAACTTCTTCACTGGGGAAACTGGTGTTCGCATTGATTTTATCTCATTTCATCACAAGGTATGAGACTTTCCACTTTTGTCACGCTTACAAATGGTTCATTAAACTTGTTTACACCATCGAGTGGCATGGTTTTAGAATGTGTATCCGTCCCATGTTAATGCCAAGTGTGTCTGTTTTGTTTTTTTCTTGGTACCCAATTTTGTTTTCTTACAAACTAGCTGGCCAAAGTATGAGAGAAATTGGTTTAACAAAGCCCAGAACCTCCACCCTAAATTACTGACAATAACATTGTATGTATAAGTTCTTTAGTAGGTGTTGATTTTTGACTAAACCATACTATTTGTTAGTCCTGTGAATAAAAACAGAATATCACTTGGATGGAATCTCATTAGAGTGATATTCCTCTGGGAAAATACTGAGTATAGAGTGCTTTACACACATCGGTGTATTGGTCAAACCAAAGAATATTTGTTATCCCTGAAACAAATTGAATATTTGTTTATTTTATTGTTGACTACTTTTACAGGGTGAAGGTCACTCTTTGTATATTTTGGAGCAGGAAGTGGTAACCATTAAAAGCATTCAGAACCTGTACCCAAAGCTGTCCAACACTCCAATGTACAATGAGTAAGTGTTAGAAACTTTGCAGTGAAGTCACACACCAGCCTGGATACCATAGGCAGTTCTAATAACCAGTTCTTATAGCGCATTTTACAATAACGTCTCATTGCGCTTTGCATTAGTGCCCTGGTCATTGGGCCAATAACATTCCTTTAATCGTTCTCAGCTCCCTGGGGAGTATACAGCCCTGGGCTGCCGAGGCACTCCGAAGGCTTTTTCAAACACAATATCAACATCTACCCTTGCAGGTACCAATTTATACCCCTGGGTGAAGAGAAGCAATTATAGTAAAGTATCTTGCTCAAGGACACAGTGCGCCGTATTAATTCCTCCTGTCTCTAAACCCCTGTGACCCAGAAAACCACTTCCGAGGTCCCCAGGAAACCCATTTCAAAACACGCATGTGCAGCATCTATGTAAATGTTAACCAAAAAATATAGAAAGCAATATGTCAGACGGTAATGAAATATTAGAATGAAATAAGAAAAGAAGATGTTCTTCTGGAGAGGTTATCGTTAGATTTTCATTCTTCTACTTTCTAGTGAGGCAGATCCTTTAGTAGGATGGAGTCGTCCAGAAGAGTGGAGAGCTGATGCCACCTACGCAGCTGTGGTTGTCAAGGTAACTGTTTTCTTTTGTTGCTTAAAGTATGTATGCTTGACTGTCTTCAAATTGTCTTCATCTTTTATTGCAGAGTGAAGTGGCTGAGCAGACCAGATTGAGTTCTTTTAATGCCTGTGATGGGCGTTCTTGAGCAAGTCACTTATCCATAAACAACTTCTTAGTCACCAAGGTGTTGTGGCTGAGCGGTTTAGAGCACTAAACTCAAGCTCTGGTGTTTGTGATCAGCAGAGTATGGGTTTGAGTTCTGGTCTTGACACATGTGTCCTTGAGCAAGACACTTTTGCTTTGTCCTTCTGACAGGTCGTAAAGCCACAGGTCCTGTGTGTGGTGTAAAATAAACCAGTTACACTTATTGCTAAGGAAAGGGGTTTGCCTCGGTGTTTCTGGCAGTGGTTTCTGAGTGCACCGTAGCACATTGCAACAGAATAAAGTGCTACAGAAATTGGGTCTCATAACTCATAAACTTCAAAACCTGTCTTAAAAGTGTTTCTCTTTGTTCCATTGCCTTGAGCACCTTATTGATGGATACGTGTGCTATATAAGGCTCCATTATCAGTATTATTGTAATAAATGTGAACCAGAGAGGGTGAAGGTGGTATTTTGTTTGTAGCCCTTTAGCTCTCATTAGCTGCATGGTGTTATATCGGTCGATAGGCAATTTAGAAAATTCCTATTTTTGTCTTTTCCTTGATGATGAAATTTCTGTCCTCCGTTCCTTTTTTTCCAGATCATTGCCCAGCATCAAAATCTTCTCATCAGCCAGCATCCAGATGTGAACTATGCGTTGCTAAGCAATGACAATGGCTTCCTTGATTTCAACCCTAACTTCTTCACTCAGCGAACTCTGGTTGCTCGATTTCAAATGAATCTAACTCATCCACCAAGTATACAGACAATCAAGAAACCGGTACTCAGTGTGATGGGATTGTTGTCGTTGCTTGGAGACACTCAAGTTGATGTCTTATCATCAGGTACACTTGCTCAATCTGTCTGAAGAAAAGTAGTACGAATGACTGGAAGATAATTTTAGTTGAAGTCAAACATCATCCCAGGGCCTATGAAGCGAGTCCATTCTTCAACTCGTACAGGCTCCTAGAGAGAAAAAGAGAAAAGGGTAACCTAACATACGTGATTAGCACCAATAACAGGTTAAATAGTAAACAAGAAGTATTGTTCAGTTGTAGATGTGGGAGGAAAACCCATGCAATCAGGTAGGGACTGAAAACTCAATCCACATGCAAGGCTCCGGTCTGAGGTGGGATTCTAACCAGGGTCCACAGAGATGAAAGGCAGGGAAAGAAACCACTGAGACAACCTGTCCTGATCCCCCTAAAAAGTCCCCTCTTGAGAGTCAGAAGTTAGTTCCCAAGAAAATACACTTCAATTTGTGTCTTTAAAACAGAAGTAAAATTAACTTGACCATAAATGAGGTTGTATTTTCACTGGCTAAAGTTTCCAGCCTTACATATATTGTGGCTTCCTTAACATTGCAGCAAGAGAGGTCAGCAATAATGACAGTGACGTGGGGATTTTAGCATCTACGCACACACCAGTAAATACTACACGAGACAGGTGAGGAAAATACTTTTGTTATAAATTATTTCCAAAGATATATTTGCATCCTACTTCCCTAATACTTTTAAAGGGGCACAAGAGCCAATACCTGGGTCCAATTTTAGCTTTATGAAATTTGACCTCAAGGGCGTGGCCTCCGTTTAATTTCAGGAATGTTTTTTTCACCAAATTTGAGCCCTGACAATTATAACTACATACCAAATGAATTAGCAGTGGAATTACTCTTGATGATTTCAGTTGGCAGATGAGCGTGATTGTATACAACAGCAACGACACCAGTAACAAGACTGGGAGTGATCATGTGAGGATCAACGTCCAAGGTGTCCCTAAAATACAGCAAAACCAAGGTTTGTATAAATTAGATACAGGTATTATAATCACAGGCTATTTGGGTAATTTTGTAAATATTTATATGATCAACATTCAGAGTTTAAAATCTTTGATCTCTTGGCTCTTAATGAAAAATAATAATACAAATCTGATATTATGCACATTTTTAGCCTAAGAGTGCTCAAGGCGCCTACATGAACACAAAACCAAAGCAAAAATCTATACAAAATCTTTAAAATACATAAATGGAAAATGACAATGATGATGCAAATTACAATGAGCGAGAAAATGCTAGAGACATCAAATGCATGCGTTTTGAAAAGAGATTTAAAAGTAGTTAAGGATCTAGATGTTTGTACTTGCAGAAGTAATAAATTCCACAAACGAGGAGCAGCTGTAGCATTTGAAGCAAGTATTTTAGCTTCAAAGTTCTTTATTTACAAACCAGAGAAATATTTACTGAATTTAATTCTTGAAGACTTTGGCAAATATTGTGGTAGTGATGCATTTCTGTATTTTATTTCAGACATGTTGTATGTTGTGTATCTTTTGAGCAACACTCAGGGTAACCCACATCATTTGTGGAAAGGCTTCAAGAAACCAGTTTTTCCAACCAGAAAACAATTTGTAGAAATGAGGAAAAATCAGGTAATTATAATAATAGTTTAAAGAAAGGTCAAACTTGCATGGATCTGTTTTCAAACTTTTTATGTCTACCTGGTGGGAATAAAAAGCTTTTATTTTTCTTCAGACACAAAGATCACGCTTTCTAGAAACAATTCATTAAATAAGGTTACCAGCCTAATTTGTACTATGTCACAGTACAATGTATGACTTGTATCCGGCGCCTTTTTGATTAGAAAATTGTTTAGCAATTGGGCCCCGATGTACTTCTTTAGTAGTACTAAAAAAAGCTCCTTGAAATCTAGAACTTCAAAAGGTGTTTCCTGAAATCTTGATCCTGCTTTCAGAGGTTTTTATTGTCATCAATGAATCTCACTCCTGAGGGAAGAAATGGACATCATATTGAATTTGGGGGATCAGGTTGGCTCAGTGGTTTCCTTCCCTGGCTTTTATCTCTGTGGACCCTGGTTCGAATCCCTCCTCAGACCAAAGCCTTGCATGTGGATTGGGTTTTCAGTGTCCACCTGATTCTTTTGTTTCTTCCCA
>JAUELU010000003.1:2180231-2193326 GCA_032357145.1 Evasterias troschelii
TATAAAACATTGTGAGAAACGACTCCCTCTGAAGTAACGTAGTTTTTGAGAAAGAGGTAATTTCTCACTAAAATAATCAAATACTTCATGCAGGAAGTCTTTTATTGGCATCTGAAAGCACACAAATTGTGCGACACAGGTGTTTTTTGTTTCATTATTTTCTTGCAACTTCAATAACCAACTGAGCCCAAATTTTCACAAGCTTGTTTTTGTAAGCATATGTTGGGATACACCAAGTTACAGTACTGGGCTTTGATAATTACCAAACGTGTTCAGTGGCTCTTTTTTGTGTGTGCGTAATTATGATATAAAATGTAACAATTGTCATAATATGACCAGTGTGGTATCATGCCTACCATGAAAGGCCCTGGAGTGTACAGAGTCACTCGTTTTACAAACAAGGTAGAATGGTTATTATGGTTTTACCCATACACCGATGTGTGCTTGGCACTTACACAGTACTTTCCTGATTCCTGTAAAAAATCAAAACAAATCTACAGGTATATTACTCTGGTAGGATTTAATTAATTTCTGTGTTCCTTCTTGGTATAGATTGCACTCCGATGGAGAGTTGAGAAAGAAGTTGTAGAGGGCAAAGGTCATTTTAGCTGTGGCAACAAGCGGTGCACAGAGACAGAAGGATTACGCAGTTGGGAGGTTAACTTTGCTTATGAGGAACACGAAGAGAAAAAGAATGCCCTCATCAAACTAAGTATGTCAGTTGGGTTTTTTAATCAAATTATTATTTTGTTGTAAGTCATATGTAGCCTCCACATGTTTCTTTTGACCTCTAAAAAATTCAAAAACATTAGGCCAATGTTTTGGTTGATTATTTTCTTGTAATAAGAGACCAACATTTAACAGATAGTTGAAGTTTGCTCATTCATTTTCTATCTCACAGGACTTTGTCCAGAATGCTCCTACAAACTCAACTTTCATCATAAAAGACGAGACGTGACAAAGAAACCGAAGAAGAGATCCACTAGTGAAATATCCTCCCCTGATCAGAAGAAATCAAAACATAAACAAAGGAAGTCTAAAGCAAAAAAGAAACATCGGCACAAGAAACGGCGTAAGCAAAGGGAGAGTTCTTCATCATCGTCATCGTCATCATCATCAGATGAATACGAGGAGAAGACGTCTCATGGGAAAAAAGATGAAGGTAAGTACTTTTTGATGTTTTATACGGTTGTGGCTTTTTCAACTCTGTTGTTAATATTATGGTCATCAGAAGCTTCTCCCAATCACAGTCCTTCTGTAAAAGGCCAATTTTGTGGCCTGTCATGGCCGAGCGGATAAGAGCACCAGACTCAATCTCAGGTGTTTCTGATTAGCAGAGTATTGGCTCAAACTTTTGTATTTCTGATCAGCATAGTGTGACTTCACACTCCGGTGTTTCTGATCAGCAGAGTGTAGGTATTGAGTCGCGGTCTTGACTAACCATTATTGCTGTGTCCTTCGGATTGGACATAAAGCCAGAGGTCCTGTGTGTTGTGTAATGCACATACAAGAACCCAGTGGACTTAGCATAAAGACAGGGGTTTGTCCCTGTGTTCCTGGTTTGATTGGCTGCATATTGCGCCACAGCACCTTGTAAACCATTACATATTGCTATGTAAAGGAATAGGTCTCATACTTCAATCAAAGCTCCACATACCTTACAGGATAACTACTTTAGTGCTTAGAAACATAGTTTTAAGTGCGGTATAAATGTAATCTATTATTATTATTTCTCTCCCTGATTGCAAGATGCAATTGTTGGCAGTTCTGACATTGTTAGTTAGTAACTCATAGAGCACCAACCTAATGATTGATATATTTATTTCCAATGTTTTGTTGTAGCTGCGGCAGGTGGTAGTAAGGTTTCAGATAGCAAGTTTTGGAGTGGTCCTGCACCTATTGTTGAAGACAAATCCAGGTATTTACATAGAGGTTATAATTATTGTATGTGTATTGTACTGGTAGAAACGACCACGTGTTCAAAACATAAATATTTTATTGCTGTCATTTATGATCTGTAGTTCTCCAGACAACTGTCTGTTAATCTAGCGAGGTGGACCACTTTGAGAGAATTTTGGGTGGTCCTCAGGTGTTTAAGCTGGCTCTGTGGAAAGCAAAGATTGTCAAGGGGGAACGTTGTGTGTATTGTTTGAATGTAAAACTAATTATCTTAGCAAGCATCGTATAATTGTCATTAGATGGTAAACTAGTCATTTTGTAAAATTTGTTGTTATACTGCAGGGAAGAAGAATTTGAAGAATACCTACAGGACATATTTCTCTGACATCCCTTCTTGCTAAAGGGGCTGGTAATAACCACCAAAGATGTTGGAGCCTTGAGAAAAGACTAGGCAATGCTTCCTGCAATTTCTCAACTGTTACAAGCACCAGGCTAATATTGGGTGCTTTGTTTACAGAGGTTGAAGGTTACACAAACACTTCCATTTAGAGCCTTTAGGAGAGACTAGGACATACTTCTCAGAAAACTGTGGGATTCTTGTCTGTAAGGCCTCCGATTGGCTTATTTTGAACATTACAGAGGAAGACGGCTACAATTTCACTTCAGAGCCTTGAGACAAGACTAGGAAATACTTCTCACATTACCATGGGATAACCGTCAGTAAGGCCTCCGATTGGCTACACAGGAAGAAAGCTACACATCTACTCCATTACAGAGCCTTGAGATGAGACCAGGAAATACTTCATGCAGTAATTGAAACAGCATCACGCTTCCAAAAGGCCAAGTTGAAGAACTTACAGAGAATTATGCATTTCGGAATTTCTATCCAGAGTATCTCAAGTAAGTCATAAGCCAACATTGGGTTTCAGTTGATGTCAATGGATGTAGAGTACTTGGTAGTCAAACAAACTGGCTTAACCAACATCACTGTCTGTGCAGAAATCATGCCAGTGGTATCTGCGTCTAACCAATTTTGTCGTTCAGCTTCTGTGGGCTGATGGATTCAAGAAAGTTATGGTTAAAGAAAGTTTGAACAAGTTACTTGTGATTTTTAAGTTCCATTTATTTCTAAGGACTGGCAATATTTGTGAGTCTATTGAGTTTTGCTAACATCATCAAAGAAATTGTTTACTTGAAATAAAGCAAACTTATTCAGACATTCAATATTAATCAACAGTTTATTGCAACTATGTGGCAGTAATAATATTGCAACTCGGTGAAGTTAATTAATGGATGGAATAAAAGGATTTGAGTAAATACTTGAAACAATAAACTCTTTTAGTTACTTCATGTTCCTTGTAACTTATCTGCAAGTTAACACACAAAAAAACAATGCATATTATTTGATTCATCAGCGCCAAGTAGTTACAATGAACTAGTTGGATTCCAAATTCAAAGAAGTGTCATTTATTCTGAAAAAAAGTTTGTTTCATTTTTAACCGAGATGGTAAGTCTCTGATTTGTGCTGGATGACTCTACAGAGTTGTCTGTCCTATGTCTACTACCAATGTGCATTAACTGAATGCGATAAAAGGGGGTGATGGTTCGGGGGCAGGCCATGAAGAGGGTGGGCCATGATGGGGGCAGGAGATATGAAACTGACCAAGAATGGGATTGGGGTCACACTCGGTAAACCACTTTCTCTTAGGTACTCCAACAGATTTGTAAAAAGAACACTTTGGCATCATTTACCCATCAGTTTTTAAATGGTGTAGGTCAGAGGTTAAAACCTCTTACGCTCACCTTTGACCCTTACCAGTCCAGATCAGGAGTTTTCCTCCCTGACACCAGTCTATAACAAACCTTACAAATTTACAACTTATCAATCACTTCATCTCAGCTTATATGTTTAAATGAACACAAGTTGAATTAGCTAGGCAAAACTTAGACCTGCAAATTTACAAACGATTGGTTTAAGATAAATCCAGATTTGTTGATTTCTCATTCATTCTCTTTACAGTAAAAACAAACGTCCAAAACCTCTGCACTGCCACAACTTCCTACAATCGTTCATTGAGAACTTGTGAGAACTGATTAACAAAATTAGAACTAATACTACTGCAAAGGTGAACATTGAACCAACCAAGGCTTCCTAAAAAATACTTTTTATTAATAAAATAGATTTTATTTTAATACCACAAGTTGATAGATTCCCCCTTCTAGATTGAAAGAATTGCAATAATTTACTTTTGTTTAACTCAGTTGCAAAGTTGTTAAAACTCTCTCTTGTCATCGGAGCTTACTTCATGCTACATGACTGTTCAAACTTTCCTGGAATTTGGTCTTGAGGCAAACAATAAATTTTTGTTTGAATCCAGTTCGGACCCCACATTTGTTTCCATTTTACCATCTTGTGAAGCCTCTATAACTAATCTGCTTGAACAGGGCAGTAGGATAATTTAACAAATTAATATTAGTACACATTAAAAAAACAATCTTCATCCATGCTCCTTCAAACGGTGCCAGCTGCTAATGTAATTACCTAAAATTGGTGGATTTGTCAAATTTACAATACTGGAAAATAAAACAGCACACATGAAGGATAAATACTGATCAGTCCCTTGTGAATAGTTGGCAATGAACTGTCTGGAACATATAATGGCCACATCATCCAGTATACCTGGGTATGAGTTTGATGTCAACAATCAAATCATGCTTTGAGGTAAATGGGGGTGAATAACCTCACAGATTTCTAGAGAGTACTTGAATGGCAAGTTACCAAATAACAATTATCAACAGGTTTCCGCCAAACTATCCAAATTGGGATATACAATATGGGACAATACCTTTAACATTTGTATGGCTCACTGGTCTGAATTAAACTATCCTAATTGGGATATACCTCTACCCTGATTGGAACCCTTATCTCCCAACGGGGATATAAATGAGTTTCTCTTTTTGAACAAAACCCTTTAACATTTGTACGGCTCAATGGTCTGAATTAAACTATATCCTAGTTGGGATACACTTCTACCCCGATTAGAACCAAAAGAAAAAAAAGTTTAAACAAGAGTACTTTGTGCTAAAATGGTACATTTCTAGTACACCTGAATACCATTTTTTGTATCTTACACCAAGTACTTAATTTGAAGGAAATCTGCCTGGGTGGTTTGAAACAGTTGCTTAGCAAAAAAAAAGAAGTATGCATTTCTACTGAAATATGAAAAAAAATAACAATGAGCCAATTTCAATATATAAACTATTTTCAAGTAATAAAACTTGCATAAGATATTAACACATCAACATTAAATTTACCTGTTTTTTTTAAACATTGTCTTCCGGCTTTTCCTACTCATACATGTGCTTTGGAAGATACCACTGCTCATATAAGGGGTGTGCATTCTCTATACATTATACATACACTCTCTTAGCTAGCATTGCCGGTTAATTTTTGTGCACATCAAATCTGGTAAAATATTGAAATAATTTCTATTTAATGCATAAATCACTTGGTAGTTAAACTCTCTTTTAAAATCTCAATATATATTTAAAGCATTACTCACTAAATTCTGAAAAGCTGCTAGTACAAAATTTAAAATTGAAAGTACTATAATAATGTTGACACTTCTTAACACGGTCTTTGTTAAACAAAGCTAAATACTTTAATTGATTTATAATTAAAAGTGCTTCAAAAACACCCTGGGCTGTAATCCTTCAGTTAGAAGTGGGCTTTATGCTCAATTAACTGTGTACTATAGGCAACCAAAACACCAGTCTAGTACCTATACTGATTCCATCTGCAGAGCCACCAAACCATAACCAGTCCATCTTTTGTTTTTGGTTAACCCGGTCCTTGTATTTTCTGTGGAATCTCAAAGACAGGAGATTTTGTTCTCCAACCCAACACTAACTTGAAAGACTAAACTCACCAAATAAATTCATAAAAACTCCAACATGTGATAATATCTCTTAAACAGAACACAAAAACCAACTAGTTTACATAGGCTGAAATATCTCTATTTGTATATAACATTATTTACATTGAGTTTAAACACTGAACCCTGAGAAAGTCTTGACCGCAACACAGGGAAGCAAGCCAAAGCACATGGCTAAAATAATTCAACCATCCAGTTCTTGGCTTCTAACTCTGAAGGGTTTTTCCCATTGCCTGAATTTCCCCCACCCTCCCCTCCAACCTTACAGCTTAATAATTAGACCTTTATTTATGTACATGCCCTGGGCAGAGAGATAGTCTTTTGGGGTAGAAGTTTTAAGTACAATTGCAAGATAATATTAAGATTCCACATTCCATGACCTTCTTGTAGTTAAACAGACTTATTTAAACTCAATGCCAAAATCATTGCAATTAAAAAAGACGGTATTTTATCTCATTCTCTCCTTCCAGGCTCAAGGTTCCCGTCTTTTTTTAATTCTAAAATTTATGGCAAGCAGAAGATTTTTGGCACAAATTAAAAATTTTGTAAAAGTCAATCAAATCTACATCGTGGAAATATTCAATAAATTAATATAATATAACATAACATGCTATTAACACAACTCAGAAATTACACAATTCTTAACTTAGTGTACAGGTCTTGAATATGCTTTAATAATGTACAATATTTTGCATAAAAAGAAACTTGAAAAATACCTCATTGTTTTTTACTTATGCCCCCTGTAACGTCGTGTTTATTGCACACACAAAAAGTATGTTGTGTTCACTGTAAAAAATATACAAGGTTCCCTGTAATTAGTAGAATCCTAAGAGAGGAAGTTGGAGAAGTTATTGATACAAGACTCAAGAATTACGAAGGAAATAGTGATATGAATGGATAAAAATGGGGCATTATCTACTTAAAAATACCTCACTGAATTTAATATGCCATTTGAGAAGACTACTGTTCCCTAGGCAACAGTTACAAGTAATCAAAACAAGTGCTGATCCTTTGAAAGAGCTCAATCTGATATTACAGATTAAATAACAATTTAGTGAAACTTTTAATTCCACTGCAGATTAAGAGAAGAAATATTTTAAATTAATCCCTGTCCATGAGCTTTGAATACTGTGCTTGAATACTGTACTAGAGCTTGAAATCGCCCCTCCCCCAAAAAACAACATTAATATTTCTTGCAGTTGATCCCACTTAAGTAGACAAATTAAACATCTACCTTTTTAAACTCTAACCCCTGCGTGTTTTTGGCTGCAGACCCTCCCATATCCTACAAAATCCTCCACTCTGTGATTTCTCAACACTCAAATGTTTTGATTAGATTGGTATGCCGGTTCCCATAATTATGAATAAGCAATATATTTGGGGCTGCATAACCATATCCTACAAAAGTCTGACAATTCTTGAGTAGGATTCTGGAGGATTTGGGATAGCTAGGAATCATCAAACTTTGACAACAAATCTATGTGGCAGTCCCAAGAATGTGTTTTTGGGAGGCAGCTTTTAAACAATATTGTGCAAACTAAACAAACATTAACTCACAGATATCCCAAAGGGCTTGTACCTCCAACAGTGTAGATGGATGACTGTTGGCATATATAAGAAGGCCACTAAGACAGTGACATATCTTAGGAGTTCAAGACTAAACCAGAGCACAGAAGCTACTTTTATTCTTATTGGGGGCCAGGGCTTCCTTGCATTGGCTGCTGACGACATTGCTCATACGGCCATGTTCTCCTCCACTGGTGTTACTCCCGACAGAATTCTTCTGGTTCTTGTTGTAGGTGTTGTCCCTGGAGGAAGATGGCTTGTTCGCCTCGGCTTTCTCCTGCACCTCCTTGGCAAGGTAAACTTTCTCATCTAAATTAAGACAAGTTGCGCGATAAACAAGAGTCAGTCAGGTTAACAATTTGAGGAAAATATAATTAAAATGATCGGTAGATTTATGAGACTTTTCTCAGTGAGGTTTATCTTCAGGAGCACACACTTTTGAGTGAACAGTTTCTTTCTACAAGTTACAAATTTGTTTTGTTCCCCCCCCCCCCCAAAAAAAGATTTCTCCAAAGCAACCGCTGTGCTGCGGATATTAAATTGTAGAGAGGTTCAGTCACCACATTGGTAGATTGATCTTATTAATAATAATTGGTTGATTGATCCAGAATTGGTAGATTGC
This sequence comes from Evasterias troschelii, assembly GCA_032357145.1. Classification (NCBI taxonomy): domain Eukaryota; kingdom Metazoa; phylum Echinodermata; class Asteroidea; order Forcipulatida; family Asteriidae; genus Evasterias; species Evasterias troschelii. The sequence continues at coordinate 2,188,254 of JAUELU010000003.1, forward strand.
TCAAAAATTGGTAGATTGATCATTGGTAGGTTGATCGATAGTAGATTGATCAATAATTTGTAGATTGATATATAGTCGGTAAATTGATCAATAATTGGTAGATCGATCATTAAATGCGAGATCGATCTCCACCATGATCAGAAAAAGTATACATCATGACTACACTCAGACTTACCGTAGAGCAGCATATCAACTTGATCATTCCAATTCAAACTAGTCAGTATTTCATAAAATTTTACTTTTCACAATGTTCTCAATTTAGCCAATTGAGAGAAACAATTTTCAGGTTTTCAAAAAGGCTGGTGGCTTCTCATCAAAATAATTTGAATTGTTATCTTCAAGACAGAGGATTAGACTGATTCAGATTAGATTAATCAAGATATCTTCTTCAGGTTCAACAAAACAGTTGGCAATTAGTAAAATGGTCAAGTGAAAATCCTTTAAATCAGAAAAGTAAGAATATACATTAAAGCAATTAATTTGTAATATTTTTGTTGCTGTGTAATGGCTGAATATAGACATACCAAGTATTTAAACAAATGCAAGCATGGCAACAACAGTCAGACAAACAGGATTTTCCTATTATTCTGATTTTCATCAAATGTAAGCCCAAGTTTGTGTTTCTGCAACATGTCAGATTGTCTTCATGCAAACTTGAATCCTTGATTCTTATTGGTTGATCCATAGCAACAATAGTGTGATATTAACCTATAATGCATGACCTATGTTGCACCCAGTTATTTTAAGCTGTGCGCCAAGTTTGCTTCAAAATAAACTTGTAGATTACAGAAAGAAAAAACACGCTTGTGTCCCATTTGGGCTTGTGTGATAACTAATAATGTTACCTCATGCCATCCAACAATGCACGCTTTGTATTGCCTTGTACATGTCTGGGCAATGATTTGTGATCAGACAATAAGAAAACCCTCTCTTCTGTTAGCAATGTTGTAACAAGATGCATGAATTCTTATCCACAGTGAACTGTACAACCACAGGATGCATTTACAGCCATTTACCTCTCTCTATACAAAAACAATTTTATTTTATCACTCACATATTTTTGTGAGTTTTAAATGGGAAACTTGTTAACCCTCCCAGGCCCAATTTGATGGCACTGCTTATACTGAGGAATTCTGCGCTGGCGGTCCTTTAAATTATGTGCTTTACAGGGCACAGTAAGCAGAACCATGAAATAAGACCTTGTTGTCTCACCACTCCATACCATCCACTATGGTTTGTATGTCAGCCTACAATAGTATCATGTGGTGAATGCAACTACACAGTACACTCATGCACACAGTTTCTACACAACCCGTGCAGTAGAATGGTTTCAAATGGTTGGTCAACTCCCTGGATAAAAGTGTCCAAGCGTAGGAGGGTTAACAATTAATTAAATCACTCCTGTACATCTGCAATGACTTGGCTGTACCAGCTCATTGTTTGGCTAAGAATCCAGTCACACTTTGACTTTGCGGAGCGAAGCATTGACAGCACTTGCAAATATAATAAAGCTACAAGCAAAGGAGGACGTACCCAGATGAACCGGTTACCGTTGAGTGACATGACAGTGGATTAGATGCATGCAAAGAACAAGACAGAACATGCACAGGCAGAACCTTTCAGTGGGTAGTCAAAACTTGATTTGTTATGGTGAGAAATGTATCATTCAAAGTATTGGGTTATTTACGCACTGGAAGAAAAGTTAATTTTCAATGCAAATGAGAGATTCTTTTCCCACAAACTTTTTGAGACCAAAAAATGTTACTTAAGATGAAAATAGATTTTCAACACAAATTTGCCAAAATAAATTCAAACATTTATAAAAAGGCTGAATTTAATAGTCACATGAAAGATATCCCCATGTGATGCAAGACAAAAATCATAAGTTATAAAATTGCATATAAAATCACTATTACCGGAATGTGATCAAAAGCTTCCTGAACCCAAGAACATTTAAAAAACCTTTAAGTAAACTCGGACCTTTGAGGAAATTAATATCATGTTTTAGGAATAAAAACATAAAGAGGACTAAAATGAAACCATGCTTCCACCCAAATAGTGTCTGGATACACCCTTAATAAAAAATAGTGTTTTTACGCCCAACTGGATCTCGGCTGGAAGAGGTAGCTTAAGGACTGGCAAACAATATTTAGGGTTTCAACTGAATTTATCAAAGACATTAATATCAGGGATTTTTACTGCTAGACAATGCTGAAAAAGAAATCACAAACAAAACAAAAATGGACAACATGAAATGTGTTAGTGACATCATCTGTTTGGAAAGGACCTTGCCTCCCTCAGCCCCTCCCCTAAAAGTTACATTGCTGAATTTAATATCTTTTCAACTTTGGTTAAATAGGGGTAAAATGGATAAAATGTAAAAAATGTTTAAAATTACTTATTTTAAAATTTCTTTTAAACTGCAATTTGTATTAAACAGATGACTTCCAAAAACTTTTGAGGAAAAAAAAAGAAAGGAAAACTAACAGTTCAAGTTAACTGTGAGTGAAAAACCCCACTTGGGAGCTTTTTCTTCATGGCACAATTTGTTCAAGATTCTGCTTTCTTATTGACTGAATGAATCAAACGACCCGGGATGAATACAGCCCGTTCTAACTCTATACTTGGGGCAAAATGCATTGCCTGAAGCTAAGACCCAGTTATAATGCTGGAATAAAGTAAACATTTGAGGCATAATTAAAGCCATTTGAATAGACTTCACCTGACTGTTTGTCAGTAATGTGTTTTGTTAAATTGGTTTCGAGTGATGGAGTTCTTATATAGTTGAATGGGTGCCCTAGAAGCACAGACAGGCAATGAAATGATGTGTGTGTGTGTGTCATGAACAACACTGAATGAAAACATAGAAATGAAATATGAAAGAATGAATGAATGACAGGCAGATTTATATATATATAGGTAGAGGGCATAGCGTGGTTACTACAGTAACCACGTCACCCCTAAATGAATACAAAGAGGGAAGGAAAATTAAAAAAATATAGCACTGCAAGATTCTACCTCACACCGTTGTTGGAGAAAAGTCCCAAATTTGTAAACACTTACGGGGTTCTGTTGTTTAGTGTCGGCACGCACTGGCCGTGGTACGCTTTCTAAACTGCTGATCCATAAGGTGTGAAAAATGACAACAAAAAAGGGGATAATCGGGAGTCAAAATAAAAGTGGTGAACATTTATAGACTTAATCCTACCCTAATCCCCTTGCCAAAACATAGAAGAAAATTCCCTCTACCACGCTGAAGGACCTTTTCTGTATACACTGTTTAAATTGTAGTTTCTGTAAGCACCAATACAAATGAAAAACCAGTAGTTTTGAAGCCAAATTAACATATTGGTCATGACAAACAGGCAGTCAAAGTGACCCAGTTATGGTCCTCTTGCTCACCCACATGTAAATATCAGTTTCTCCTGCTCTTGTCACAGAAAGGGGACTTTCCCTAATACTTCTGATACTTTTATGCAATGTTACTGTTGAAACCCTGAATGTTACAAACACTTCATGTTTTCACATTTATGTTTCAGGTAATTATGATGTTCGTTTGTCATTTTTGACTGTTTTAATTCTAGTTTCTGTGGCTTTGGATTATCATAATTTGGTTCTGCTTGAAAAGGATAAGATTGAAATAGATGGCAATGAAAATTGGCATATTCTGTTTAAATAATAAATGACACATTTTTCTCTAATTATTGAAGGGGTAGCAGTTCTTGCAGAATTAAAAATAAATTCATGAAATAAAAATAATTACACAGAAATGGTTTTCATTTGTACAAACTAAGAGATCAACGTTTTCTAGCCCAATCTCACTCTGTTTGATTTCAAATGCATTTCTGGTTTTTTTTTCATCTTGGAACAAAACAATCTTTACTGACACTTTATCTGTTCATAAACAAGAAAATGACAAGGCTGAAGTAAAAAGCAGAATACGTCAGAGGTTGGCGAGTGATTGTGAAGTTATTAAAGTGACATGCTGAGAGAGAGAGAGAGAGAGAGTGTGAGAGAAAAATAGAGAGAGTGAATGAAATCATGCTCTGATTGGCTGATTGTCCTTTCATGCATTGACCTCAGGATGACCTCAAGATGACCCCTGACATACATGGTATTCCTTGCGTTTCTTTCAGCCAGATTATTAGGTATATGAATGTAGTTGATATGGGCCAGCAAGCTCGTTCATTGTTGTGCCATACAAGGATACTCATTAGGATTGGGTAATTTTCTAGCATTTTTAAAGAAGAGAGAAAAAGTGGAAGAGTTTGAACTGGATAAAGATTTGAGTTGGTTTCAACCGAGGAGAAGTTTATGAATGATTTAGACAAACAAACAAGTTTGAACAGCTGAAATGAGACATACTTAGTAGACAAAAATAAATAAACACAATAATTGATCAAAGTATTCAAAAGATGTTTCTCACTAAACAATTTGTAAATTGAGACTTTTAGTGACAGTGTAATTACATGTTTAAGTATTGTCACAAGTTGGATTTCTGTAACCTTATTCAAGTTGAAGTGAGCTATAAACTAGATTTAACTACTTATAGAAATGTGGTTGGAATAGAAAAAAAACATATATATATATATATATATATTCATTCTGATAAATTTCTACGAAGATGATGATGTACAAATGATGTAGAGATGATGATGTACCAGAACAAATTTTCAAAAGGTATTTGTCATACTGGTAAAAAGAGCTTAAATTTCATCACAAACAGCTATTCATAATTCAGCGTTTTGTTAATAAGATGCAAAATCAGAAGTAAGAAAGACGACATTCCAATTCAATACTGTTTAAAACAAAAGACTTTAACGGCCAGCCTTCATGCAGCCAGCTGCTAAGAAAGTGCAGAAAGTAGAAAGACACATCAGGCATGCAATCAACCATTGCATACTGGTAGTGCGTAGGTAGGAACCAATGCATTCATTTAATTTGTGAATGTGGGTGCGGCAAGGCAACCAAGATGGCGGAGATCATTAAGGCATTCCAGTTGATGATGAGATGATGAGAGAGATCAACGACAACAACGCATGCCTGGAATGGTTGGTGGTGGTGGTGGTGGTG
>JAUELU010000003.1:2206888-2229731 GCA_032357145.1 Evasterias troschelii
TTGTGTCGGGCCCCCCCCCCCCCCCCCCCCCACGGCAGCTCTGGATTCAGTGGTCAACTCAATCCTCCAACAGACCAGGGTAATCATCAGACAGTGGTCACTCAAATGGGTCATCACAATCCTACTCACTGATTATCTTCTGACACTAATGCATTTATGTAAGCCCATAACTCAATTGTCACTAATCGGGTTCCTCCAAATGGCTTTTATGTTAATTTCCTTTGACTCCTGCTAGTGGTTTATTGCAATATATGAGGCAATGAGGCAAGAGTGCAGACAAGGGGTGTGACATTAACGAGGAGATTTAATTCATCTAAAGGTTTTGTGGTAGAATCTGAGACCACTTAAGGTAGATTGGCCACATTGGCCATTCAAAAATGCAATAAGCAAATGGTCATAGCGTAGAAACGTACTCTGGCTGTGAATTTAGTGATATCTAGACCTATGGTTGACCATCATCAGTGGGCCCTAAGGTACATGCTTGTACAATCGTTATCAGTGAAGACAAACTACCTGGATTTATTTACTCTAAAGTATGATCAAATCAAATACACCCAAGCGATGATAGTTAGGCATTGCATGATGAAGTATCAATGCATACTTGGTTTGTGGTAACACCATGTGACAGTGTCTACTTTGCTGTGTAGATTTATGCAGCAATAAAACTAGCCCTTAGTTTATTGCTTCATGGTAGATTGTTCTTATAAGAACTGTCCAGCTAGCTAGAATGTAATGCAGGTTAAACAATAAACAAACTACATGTACATTGTATTCCAACGTCATCAAAGATAGAGTCTAAGGTAAAGAAACTACTTGCTACAAAGCTGATGAGAGCACCAACCTCAGAATGTCGTAATTGGATGAAACTTGCAATAATGTTCTTCAATCTTGTAAAAGAGTGCTATTCCATGCATATATAAACAGCTCTTTTCTTAAGGATAAAACAAAAAAAACATGTCCACGTTTCACCAGTAGTCATAAAAGACCTTCCCCTTATGCCTAGAAGTGAGTATATTTATGAGGAGAAGTTGTAGCGACATCACCATGTCTTTAAGATCGCTCCAAGACAATTCACATAGGACACTACAAGTCTTCACTTAGTGAATAACGGCCCATATCCACAGAGTCCAGTGCTTTTCATTTTTCTGGCTCGCCTGCGGCTTCAGAAATAAATAACGATTGAAGAAAAACATCATTGCAAAAGATATGGATTCTGGCTTGACGGAAATGGAAAAAACTCAATAGTTTCTGTCAGAACTGTAAAACGGTACTATGTGGAACTTTCACTACCCTAGACTAGTGAAGATAATAAATTATAATAGGCTAGAAAATGTGAATACAACTTGAGATTGAATAGATTTCTTGGGTGCTAAAATGTATACCTTATCAGAATATATAAGTGTCATGGCAATACATTTAGAATAGCACTTTCAATGTTTAGGTTTCTTTTTAACATTCCTTTTCTTAGATGGAAGCATTAGAGAAAAAGGATCTTTTTAGGTCTTAATTTTTAATAACAAATTGACGTGAACAAAAGTGAAAAAAGGTGTTGATTCTTCAGTAAAATGAGGCTTTTACATTCTGATTTGTATAAATGGAGATAAAGTTTGACTTTTCTTTAACACGCATTTTTGCTCAGAACTCTATTTACTATTAAGCACGTTTGTAAACATGTCTACAGCTCCATCTTAAACAATGGGGTTTGAACCTTTAAGCCCTAGCTAATAAATCTAGGCTTGAAGCATTTGTATCAAACGACAAAAAGTGTCATCTGACCGGTATGAACTCTTAACCTGAGCTCAAATTACCATATTGGTTTCAATCAATAAAGTTATCCAAGGTTAAATCCAAGTTCCAAATAATCTCAGGCAGCTTGGGACATTTCCTTTTCTTTTCCCGGTTCAGATCTTCTCTTTCTGACCAAGGGTAATAAATATCCCACACGAACACACAATGCGTCGTTCAATAATTACTTGAAACATTTTAATTCACACACAAGAAGAGGCAATCCGCACCAGCGATGTTTGGACAGATGGGAGGATAACTTGGAAAAGGGAAGTGTTAATATCCTCTACGAGTAAAACCCTCCGACCTTTACATAAAACGCTGTGAGGCCTCTCAGACACAAGATTTCAGTTGTCATGGAAATTAATTGCCAATGGTTAGGTGAGCGTGTTTGATGAGGACAAAGGTGGGAACTGCAATAAGAGAAAAGAAAAGACAAAATGTGAACACCTTTTGAGGTGATACACCAAACTCTCTTATACTGCTTGTCATTAAGATGACATGTAAGCTAACCAGAAGTTCCCAAAATACACAAAGGGTCTTGCAATCAGATTGTGGACCAGGCTTCCCACCTTCCTCCAAATACCCAAGAAGCTAAGGAGACAATGCCCCTGCCTAAACCCCACCCCCCAAAAAATAAGAACAATTTTTAGGGTCGGCAAAACAAGAGGTTGGTTTACAGTCAACAGCTTGGCTCTTGGCAGCGTTCTAAAACAATACAGCAAATAAATCATATTCCAAATAATATTCCAAATATTTGTTTCTCAAGAAGTTGTTTCACATGGAACATAAAACTGTGACCTCCTGGACTAGAGACTTGTTTTGAAGGTACCAGAAACCAAGAGTTTTATTTTCTTGGCCTTATGAACTATCGTAATTTCTGCGGATAAGACGCGTCTTATCTGACATCAATGCTTATCTTATCTTCCCAAGTGCCTCATCTGATTTCGGTTGAGTTCATTGTGATAATTACAATGTGAAATCTTGCATTTACACTGCAAAATAGTTCCTTTGTTTCGTCCAGGGTAATTCTACATGTCACATTTTTCTTAAAATAAAACCTACACCGTTAACATTTTTGACAAAACTTACCGAAGAACAAAGTCACTGGCCATGCTGTTGCTCGCAATAAAAATAATACCGTCGCAAATGAGCGGCGATCAATGCTGCACATAGTACACTGCTTTATCACACAGATGACAGGTACTAGTCTTTTTAAACAAGTCTTTTATGTACGATCGTTATCCTGAATTTCGCCAACAGAGGGCATGTGTTCCTAATGTGAAAGCATTATTAAGAAAGCGCCTTCTAGCGTTTGTTGGTTCCAGCATGTATTGTAGAATTCAAAGATAGCGAAGACTACTACCTAATTCATTGGGGAAATGTTCGGAAAACTTTTGTCTGCGTGCGCTAGTTGTGTAAAACGTAAAACTGTAAAGCTATGGTTGTATACAAAATCTTTAAAACAAACATGGAAAAATAATAATGAAAAAATAGCAGGGATGTTTTACTTGTCTTCGTGATTATAAAACTATGAACCCTTAGCACTATGGTAAGTGTGCTATACCATCACAATGACCCCTGTATGTGTTGATGTACAAGCAGTTTGAGACTTCACGAGCGTGTTTATTATGGGAGATAAAATGCGCCTTATGCGGCGGGGCGCCTTATCTGTTAACCCTTGAATTTTATTCTGTTAATTTGAGGTACTGCGCCTTATGCGCCAAGCGCCTTATGCGCCAAGCGTCTTATCCGCAGGAAATTACAGTACAAGGGACAATATCAATCATCAATCAATTGATACAATTTGGGGCCTACAGGGGGAACTAAAATCAATACAGTAACAAAGTTGTTCAATTATAACATAGTTCACTCTCCACCTGAGGTCTCTACAGCAGACAGGAAGGTACTGTAAAAGGGGAACAGAGACCAAACAATACACCATCCTTTACTTTCACTTCCTCTAGCCTTGTGGGTAAATAACTTTACACCTTGAATTTCTCAGTGAAAAATTTAATGATATTGCGTGCTGATTAAGAGAATAACTAAATATTTACGGATCTAAGGTATGAGCAGTTATTGTGGAAAAACAACCAATATTAGCAGTTCATTATCTCTAAAATACAAAATTGAAACAAAATAAAAAATAAAAAGCAATACAATTTGTTTTTTCAAAGAATACCCAAGGTCCTGTATAATGCCAACGTTTTTCCACAGGAAAAATTGTCTTAAAAATTACTCATATTCAATTCTAGAAAGCAGCTTCCCAGAAAGATGTTAACAGCAATCTCATACACAGCGCCAAATTGATTGAGACTGAGTGTCAAGGCGACAGGTTTGATCAATTTGGAGAAGCTGTTTCCAACTTATCCAATTGAGCACTCTTTTATTTTATAAAAAATTAATTTGCCATTTCATCACTGACCCATTCTCCTGTCTTTGTTAAATCCATGCGGATTTGTGATGCCCTGGAGTTATAAATGCATATGCGCCTCACAATATTTTAAGATGGAATACTAAATTTTATCTTCTGATGTCAACTACAGTACACTAGATGAACCATTTGGAAGAAATCAACCAGTTTTTTTCAGAGCCAACATTAAAACGTGGTATAAGAATTGCAATAATCTTCACCATATAAACAGTGGTGAGAGTCATTGCTGACATAACAGTTTGAAACTAGGATGCAAATTTGAGGAGGTATTGAAGTGATGATAACCCCTGGAGTTAAGGATTCGTAGGAGCATTTGGGAACAGTATTCTCAGTGCTAAAGAAGTAGATAAAAGAGAAAAATGTCTTTATATCTGAACACCATAACAACTACTTTATTCCACCAGGCAGACACAAAAAGATCTGAACTAAGACAACTCTGAAATTTCTCATCTACGACACAAAGCCTCAATTTCTACATCAAAAGTGCATCCCACACAAGCTTTTATCTCATTTATCAAGAACCAGGTCTTGGCGGGTTTAAACAACTAGTTTAAAAACCGATTCAAAACTTTTGATTCCCATTCATAAATGTCTTCCCCTTGAAAATATAGACAAAAACCTGTAAAAAGTTGATAAGAAATCGAACAGTTTTGCCCCTTCGGTCGTCTGCAGCTCACTTCGATTCTGCATTCCAGTTTGGGAGTCAACTCTATAATTCTTGTGTGTACAGTTTGACTCCCAAAATGGAAGGGCATGTATCATGTCCGAACATGCATTCCGCATTGTGCAAACTGTGTTTAAACACTTCTAGTCGTGTTTATATTACACGTTTAAACATGGCCACGTGATGTCCTCTCAACCAATAAGAATAAATAAACTGTCCCATGTATTTATGAATACTTATTCTAAACTACATCAATTTAAAATGACACATCATTTTACATGACAAGATGCAACTCAGGAGGCTCATCTAAAGCACATTAACTTCTTCATTACTACCAGAGCAGGATACATGCATTTCAAACAGTTCAATTTCAAAACTCAATCACAAAAAGGACAAAGCTTGACTTTTGGCACAGGCAACAAAACGAAACTGTCTGTGCATTTTGTTCAAAGCCTTTCTGCTCATTCAAAACTGAACAATGACAAATTGACTAGAGCAGGACTTGAACCTGCAACCTACGGATTAATGTGCTGGCGCTCTACCAACTGATCTATGCAGCCTGATGTTGGCAGTCTCCCTATTTTGTCAATTCAACCTGTAACTGCCATTTTTATATAGCCACGGATCACACCCAAGTTTACGATACAAAACATTTACCCATTCAGTTTCCCTTGCAGTTTACTACTCGACATTCAAACTTCTGTCAGAAATTTCCAACATGTTCTCACACAGCTAAACAAATCTTGGTTACAAAACATAAAGGTTAAAAGCGATAAAAAGAATTCTTAAATTGCTTTGCATTTTGATTAAGACAAAATCCTTCCGATTCTAAGGCAATGCATGCAAGATTTCCATCAACTATCCAACTACCTGATAATCTCCAGAAGAAAAAACAATCTGAATTCTAAATCACCCTATTATTTTGGAATGGAAGAAGGACGATTGTCTTGATGAAGAGGGTTGTTTCTCAGTAGCAGTGATCAACCCGTCAGTCCGGGATGGATAATCTTTTTTTATTATAACTCTGATAGTAAAATAAATCACCTACTGCTTAAGTCCCTGTTTTATATATTCCAATGGACTATTTGCAGATTTGCCGTTATTCAAGGCTAGGAAATGAGAATCATGTTTGCAACGTTAGAAGTGTTGTGCTATTTATTCTCCTGTTAATCAAATTTCCCTTTGTCAGAGGAGAGAGTGTCTACAGTTACAAGAGGTAAGCAACGGACTGGGCAATGATCTGTAATCCATGGTTTAAAAAATGAACATTTTAATGAGAAATGGCCACGGATTGGACCGAAGAAACATTATAGGTCACTTTCCTAACTAGATATTTGTGTATAAAGGCTTCAAAACCAGAGTATATGAGGAATGTTAGTTAATTGAATATGATTAAAAATAAAATAAATATCCAGAGCAAATAGAAGGTCAACTTACAGTAGAATTGTTGTATCTCTGCAATAAAATATAATCAAAACAAATCCTAGATTTTCCATCCTTGGATTATTCCACTTGAAACCCCCCCCCAATGCAATTTAAAAACTGATGTCTTATTACAAACTTGTGTAATGGCATTTTACCATCATGCTGTCTATGCGCAGAGTAATGTCCTTCTGATGGTAGTAGATTACGAAATTTGCATTTCCTTGCGTTACGACAAGAAAGAAGAACAAACAAACCGCAATGACCCAAAAAGCGGCATTTACTTTCAAATGAATAGGTTGAATGAATGTCTTCGAACAAAACCTTAAAGATTAAAAACTTGACACTTACATCATAGGGAACGTGGAATTTGTTAATGAGGTTGCACTCTTCAAACATACAGATCGCAGCTTGTAGAGTTTCATCTTCCAGCAAGGTGAAATCACTGAAGGAGAAATTCTGAAGGTTTACCTTCCCTAATTTCTCCACTGGACCAGCTTGCTGTGGAGAGAAATAAGAAGAAAAAGTGTCAAATATTCAACTGTTTTGGAATGATGGCTTAGCATGAGAACGAAGCTACTACGTTCTTAAAAAGATGACAAACTGAAAATGAGAACCTTTGTATACAGAGCTGCCTACATTTGCATCTTGCAATCAGGGAGATTTTATACAACAATCAGGGAGATGTTTACAATTATATTCAACATAACAGGAAAATAGCTTCCATAATCAGGGAGATTGTCAAATTTGTTAGTTAGAACATGGACAAATTTGTTTATTTTCAGGGAATTTTCTGCAGAATCAGGGAGAGTTGTAAACTCTGTGTACTGTATACCATTGGCTTCCTCAAGCCAATGGTAACTTATTGGTAAATCTGACCCCATGCTAAGCGTGCATGGTCTGGATATCACTGAACATATCCAAGTCACCCAAAACCTACAGATGGATTTGCGGCGGTCGAAAGAAAAAGAAGAAGTGTACACTGTATCAGGCCACAGAGGCCATGACCTCCATTGCGTTAGTCTTTGCCTTGGTGCCCCTTCAAAATGTCACAGACTTTAAGACTTTTTAATGAAAGTACCCTTTGCAAAATGAAAATGTCTTTGCCACCTCAAAAATGAGGCTCCAGGCCTGCTGTATGTCTATGATGGAGGAGTAGAGGGTAGTTACATTGGTTGTACACAGTATACCTACTTTAAGTTTATCTACTTCATCTTGCTGTGCTGTTGCATGATAGGATAGCACCTCTAGCGCCACCTGCTGCTTGGCCATCAGTTTCACTGCATTCTCGTACATCTGCGTATTGTGGATGCCCAGCCCGCAAAAGATGGCAAATGCCTGTGAGCAGAAGTTTACATTGTAATAAGATTTCAGTACAGCCAGGTGTCTTATATGTGCTACCTGCAGGGCTAGGATAGAGGGCATGGGGGTGGAGCAAGGCTTTCCCTCCAGCCATCCTTAAAACAGGCCAAGACCTTACAAATGCTCCTGAGGTAGAACTATATTTCTTTAATACTTTGGTTTCTCTGACACACACTGAAAAGTACTACCCTAATCAAATGAATGTTCTATCCCATGCGATGACATTAACCATCTTCCCCCTCCCTCACCCCTCCCCTTCCCACTATTGAGTTCCTCCACACCCCACCTCCTACAGCTTCCCAATCAATGCACAGGAGCATTAGCGGTGCATCTCAGCAAAAAGGTTCCCCCATCGCAGGGATTACACAAATCCAATTTCTTGCAGTTGGGTGCCATAGCAACCACTTAGCACACCAAGAAATGTGTCTCGTCTTAACATGTGGCCCCAGGTCGTTCAGAGTTTGCCCAGATCAAGACAAATGTATTAACTTTATTAACTTCCCAAGGGTTACTAATTAATGTATTGCTGGGACAATTTTTTTTTCTGCCTTGGATTTAAGAGCTGGAATGACATCACAGGAGTTGGACCAGTGGAAGCATTGGACACCTTCACAGAGTTCCATAAATTTCTCAATTTTGCCGAGGCAAGCGCCAATAAAATTAAACCAATTACCCCAGTTTTTCAATATGAAAATGACTTCATAGGAAAATACTTGACTTTTATTGGACAGGTTTGTTAATTGAACAGGGCTTGGAATTTCTTTTTGTCATTAATTTTCATAAAGGTTTCATAAATCCCAATCTTCAGACACAAGCCTTTCGATTTACAAGAATTTTCATTAGTCTAAAACACACTTGTATTGAAATAAGAGCTGTGTACTGAGACTGTTTCTTTCTCTAAGGAAAGACGTGTTGCTAGCACATCAATGGGTCCAAAGAGTTAGCCTCCAGCACTGACAATCTGCTTAGGATCATTATTGGTAAGTGCAGAAAACCAGACAATGCACATGAAACCTACGACGTAAAACTCCAATAAGCAAATTTGCAAGCTTAGCAATTTTATACTTGCTAAAAGCAGACTTTATCACTTTCAAATATGGTTACTTGTACGAGAATTAAGTTTGATGGGGATCAACTTACCTCCTGGATGAGGATCAACTTACCTCAAAGAGATTCTCGTCTTGGTCAGTGAAGCTGAGGTTAACGGATACCCCAACCTTGTTGATCATCTCGGCCACGCCGACGATTTTGTTCTGGCTGTTGTAGATTGGCTGACAGAGCAGGGAGCGGATCTTAAAATCCTTGTCTGCATCACATATCAGCTTGAATTGTGTCTGTACTTCAAACTTCTCAATATTGATGATCTATAGGAGAGATGGAATGGTCCAAGTTGAGTGAAAGAATAATGGACGATTGGGACATTGGGGGGGGGGGGGGGGGAGGAATCGGGGTATGGAGGGAGAGAGATTGGGGCAAGGGGGTTGGAGGAGGTGTTGACAATTAGAAAGGTACAAGAAAGAAGAGGTACATGTTATAGATGGAGACCAAAAGCGAGGCACAACTTATGAAGACATCCTCAGACCTGGCCTAACCTGGCAACTTGGAGCCATCTAACTCCAGAGAGCAGTCAACAAGAACAGTTTGATAACACAAGAGGAAATGCTCTGACAGTAACATTCTTTTCTCAAGAAAGTTGTGTTTCAACCCTTTAACATGAATGATTTATTTCTGCCTGTAATTTGTGTAACATGATTCTCAGTGTCAATAACTACAGAGAAGAGATCTGAAGAAACTAGGAGGTTTGTACAGGTTAAAGCTTGTGAAAGATCTTGCTCAGTTCTGAAACTAAAGATAAAATAAGAACTCTTTAACAATGTGAGAAAAAGATCTGCAGATGGTTATCGAGCTAAGATTCTACAAATCTATATGTTCACTAAAATAACAACACATCAGTCAAGATGATTCTGTAGGATGTTTGGGTATTTACCAATAGCTAACACCAGATGGTGAACCATTTCAAATTCCTGTTCCATTTCACATTTTCATGAAAATGACAACATACCAGATGAACTCAACTTTTCTATCGGAGGTTCTTGGGTAATTCACAAAAAAATCATCTGAGTAATTTCCAATGTGTTTGAAGGATTAATGATAATATTTGTATTGACAAGAGAGATGTTTACTAATCTAGTACGCTAAGCAACATCATCTATATCGTTTCTCAACTGGCCACAAAATCAGAAATCACAAATGAACAAGAACTTCTTGGCCGAGTATCAAGATATCCAACAAAAGTTCTCCCAGGTCAGGGTAAATATGGGAAACTGTTAGTACTTCATTGCATTTGTTTACCGTTTTTTATGGTGTGCATTCTGAAAAAGCTATTTTGTGAAATAAAGTTGCTAATTTCATTTCTGCTCAGCCAAATATTTTAGAATATGCCCTTTGAGTAAGTATCTGCGCTATAGTCCTGATCTAGTTAACACGCTTTTTGCAGAGAATATAACTAAGTTTACCGGGACTCCACTTTGAGGAAGAAAGAAAAATCCTTTAATTTCACCTTCTTTGAAGAAGTTGTTCCGACACAAACAAGGAGGGACTGAGGCACAATGAAACACAAACATGAAGGTAGGCCGGTAATAAAATCTGATACTCAATCATTCTAAGAGGGTTCTACCTCAAAGTGGCGGCTCAAATTGGGCCCTGGTGGCACAGCATTTGTTCAAACTGTTTCACGATTCAACTGCTACGCTGTCTTGGACACACTGCTTTCCAACACTCCTCTGGGTTACTGTTACGCGACGTGCCGTTGCAAACCCTTCTCAGAATGCAACACAAAAGCGCTGCAGATATTTCCGAGTGGCATGGGTGATTCAATAACAGACGCATGAGGCATGTTTAAAGAAATGTTATATTAATGCCCCCGGGCGAAGCGATGATAATTTGTACATGGTACAAAGAGTGATTCTAGTGTCTGTATTGCAAATGCTGAATCGGGCATGCAAAAGTCAAGTACGTATCTGTGTCAAATTTCATTTTTATTGCATTAATTTCAACTTAGGAAAAAAATGCCTTTCTTTGATAGCCAACATAGGAATAAAAAACTGTTACTTATTCCTGTGTTTAGAATTAATCTGTGATAATTGAATAAGTGTAATATTACATCCATTTTTATTTGAGAAAGCGATAACATTCTTACCTAAGGGGAACTAAGTGCAGGTGGTCTTTCTTTCTTTGCAATATAAAATTCACTTCCTATTCAGATCTAGAAAAGTGCTTGAGGTTATGGGTAGTCCTTGATTCTGCTTTATAGAAATGCGTTATTTGATCAAAAGATATGCAATCCCTCAAGGCCCCCCCTCCCCCAATACACAATCTTCTCACAAATGGAAGGGATCCTCACAAAATACCTAAGTATTAAATTCTACTTGCTACCTTTTGTACAAAATTCATACCAAAATATCCACATTAGAACAGTTTTTCATTTCAGTCCAATATAATAAAAACTCCCCACCCCCTGTATTTTTCACAACCAGTCAATTAAACCCACACCATGGCCTACTTTTTGATGGCACAGGGGCACTGTCTTTACAAGCGTAACCCCCATCCGGCATTTGCAGGAAAAAATCTTTAGGGGCTTAATTTTTTTCCGCACCTAATGCAATAAGGCATGCCGGAGACAAATTATGTAGATCGTTATCTCTTCTCACTGATGATTGGACAGATAGAAGAATTGGTCAAATGCACAGTGCAATGACTGCTTTGCAACGAGGGAGGGGGGGGGGGGTAGAATACTGAGGGAAGAAACAGTCTTACCTTTCCCGTCAAGGAGACGTATTTGGCGATCTCACAGTAGACAGACTTTTTCAGCACTTCGTCACTGAGTACAAAAACAAAAACAGAAGTATTGGTTTTCCTTCTGTAATATTCAGCCTTTGACAAATGTAATACAGTAAAGTGAAATTACTCTATACCTGTAGGTTATGAAATTATATTTTTCATAATTCAGTGGGACATATTAGGGCAAAAAATTAATGTTTATAACAACAAAAAGTACCACTTTCCTAACTTTGCGTAACAAATAAAACCAGGTACATGCATAGGAAAAAGCTTACATCATCTTTTACATTTAAACCTCAGATCTTATCATTTTCAATATAAGGAGGGGGACAAACTCAACTTTAAATTATATTTTTTTAATTTTCTGAATTAAAATGATCAACAGTTGATCCATTTCTAATTGACTGGAAACAGTAAAAGTATACCCAGCTTATAAATGCCAGAGCCAGGTCTGTATTTGATTCTTTATTACTGAAGCAGTGTTTGGATATTTCATCTCAGCAGAAAACCACAAAATCAATTAGTGACTGGCCAGATCCCAGTTATAAGTATTTTCCAATCACAGTTTGATGGATTTGCTTTTTGCAGAGCGGGAAAGGTTCATGGTTTGTCAACACATCCAGCTCACACGATCCTCTCCTCTAAACCATAACACTATCATCTAATGGGATTTTAATTAAAACGTTCAATCTCGACTCCGCAAACATTAGGGAAAACAATTTTGGGTCTGAACCTAGCTGGCATTACGACTCCCTCTTGACAATTGAAATTTCACGTGGGGACGAACGATCTGTACAGATAACCATTCTGAAGTTACATGTACGTATACCTGTAAGCCGATCAAGATAAATCAAACCAAATTGGTGACCTATTTTGATTAACATGAACTAGGTCAAATGTGTGTAGAGCACTTGCTGTTTTTAATCTATCTGTGAATAGTCCGACACTGCAATCCAAATTTATTTGTCAAGTTCGTATTTATAGTTACCTTTATTTGTCACTGTTAGTTTCACTTTAGTGGTTTGAATTTATAACTGAAAGCATTAAGGAACAATAAATTAATATTGTTTCTTGAAGTGAGATGTCTTGTCTTAAGTTTTCTTGTACAGATCTTGTAAATCAGACGTTACGCATGGTCTCAAGGGTCTATCTCATAGAGCTGCTTATAAGCAGAAAATAATGCTTAAAATTGAATGATAAGCTAAAATAAACAAATTGTACATGTGGCATGGTTATTTTGGCTAGTAACCATTTTGTTGTGCTTAGCTACTTTTTGAGCTTAAGCAGATCTATGAAATTGGGCCCTGGTTTGAAAGAGACAACAATTATGCAGGATACTCAGTGTGACTCCACATTGTCTGTCATTTGACATTAGATTCTGATGACACAGACATAAAACTCTATGATTACATTATACAGACGGGAAAAATCAGTTTTTTAATAAATTTAAAATTAAGGAATAGATTGAGGGTAGCAAGAGAAAGTGGCATATTGAACCAATCATTGGACGTCTTATGGGTTACTTCAGACAGGCTGGCTCTTGGGATATGCCACCCATGGTGTCTAAAATGAGTTATGTCGCCCCATCAATTCTAATAAATGAACATAAAACATTCATGATGATGTTTCATTCATGCCATACACCATGTAATAATGTCTAGTAGGAAGAACTGCTTGGTTTATTTTCCAATATTTCAACTAGTCATAGTGTGTGCTCAAGCCATTGTCAACGATGAAAATGTTAGAGACGGAGTGGTGGGTGTATTATAAAGAGGAACTCCAAGGTCAAGTTTTGTGATCCACCCATTTTCCATTAGACACAGTCCCTAAAAAAATAGGGGAAAAAACACAAATCTCTAACCTTATGTTAAAACAGTGTACAATGCCACTGTGTTTGATAACAATTAACATTCAGGACTCTTCTTCAGAGTAATCTTAAGACGTATCTGTTTCCCAATGTTAAGTTAGTACTGTGTTGCTATACTGTTCTTCTTTTCATATGTAAAATGCGCTTTGGGCATCTATAGAAAACGACAAGGAATATATTTGTCTTATCGTTCTTATTATCCCTGATTATTACTTTTCTAACCAGTACAACTTACATGTTCCATATATAACGCTAAAGTGGGTAAAGCCAGAGCGGGGATCATTAATGCAGATCTGAAGGACTGACAACCATCTTCCTTCCTTCCTTCCCACCCACCTGGATCCACCAATGCAAACAACGTCCCCCTCTCTCTTCCGTAAAAGCAATCCAGCATTGCACTCAAGAACACTCTTTCCCAAACCCAAGATGGACAGGTTTGCCAGTCTGGACGGCAACAAGCATTCCAGATCTATAAGCAGCAGCTAAAGAACCACGAGCACTCTTGGAAATTTAACACCAACGGAGACTCTGATCTTATCCACAAATATTTCAATCATATCTCCCACCAACCTCTCCCACCCCCCACTTAATGTTTAAATCTAGTTTTCTTACTCCCCAGTGTTTCTTCCCTGCATCTTCTTCTTATTCCTTGATGAGACTGAACAGCTGTGCATTTGGAATTTGATGCTTTGACTGATATTATTTTGTCCCTCTCCCCCCTCTTGCTTTGGCAAATCACATGTTAGGAAATGTGATGCGGTGAGATGATTATTGCTGTTTAGTTGCCTCACTCTCCATCCTCTCTGGTAATACATTAGCTTCGTCTTGATTCTCAGGGGATAACTTTATTGGGAAAACCTTAACTCCTGAGCTACACAAATGTTTGCCTTACGGTTTATCTGCAAATTTTCGCAGATCTGACTAAAAAATGGTTTAAAAGGGTTGCAGTCACATCTGCTGCCTCAACTCAGACACACTCCCTCTCTTTCTCTAAAAATAGAAAAGAGTATTTGGTTTTACAAGATATTTAAATAAAATTTTATGACCACTCACTTGTTTTTAATTAGCCAATGTTTATCACCACCCTTGATATTGTTTTGTAACTTGTTGCACCGTCTATGCCTGATGATCTCAGGCACGTTGGTATTTCCCGGTTAACCCAATCATTTCTCAGAACATTATTTTTAGCTTCTAAAAACCCACAATCCTTCAGAGAGAGTCTACAATTTTAAAAATGCAGCGCGTCTGGGAAACTTATTATCTGGATCAAGAAGTCATTGGTCCTGGGAATGTTGCAAGTTTCATAGATAGACATGAATGTTTTCTCCTGTTCTTACACATAGATCTAAAGTGAGACTGGAACAATATTTGATGATAATTTTGATGTTACAGCACCTTTAAAGCATCTCATTCATAACATGCACAACTTACAAGCTTTGCCCCCTCTCATCGGCACTCCTAACAAAATATTAGACAAATTATAACGTCATGTGGAAATTGCAATCAATTTTTTCTTGAAGACTGGAAAAGCAATTTATTGGATTTCAAAAATTACTCCGTGGTACCTGAACATGAATGCTGATTGAGATTGCACCTGTGCTATAATGTACTAATCATGTGTATCAAATACCTTGTTGAGGTGTTGAATATGTGCAAAGTCTACCAGATAATTAGACGACACAAATTAATTTGTCGTTTATCATTAACACTTCTGCAACCAACTTCTAGAAATAAATAATATACAACAATTCAAAAGAAAAAAAATCATGATTTAAAGACAGAATTAAAATTAGTGAAATGTCATGAAACTTGTGATATTCTTGTGAGGTGTGTTAAGATTCAGTTATGTAAAAAAAATAATCTGGACCCCAAAAACCACCATAAGTCTCTAATTTTTCAAAGTTTAATCAACAGATTGAAATTAAATGAGATAATAACAAGCATTGTAATTGTCTCCAGAAAAATTCTCAAACTGTGTCAACATGACTTGAAAAACTACCCTGGAATATTTTCACCTCAAAACCAATGTGTCCCTGTCAGATTTCTGAATCTCAACTATTTTTATGAGAAAAACACAACTAGAACTTTCTGAATTGATGTATATTACAATAAGAAAGTGCTTACCAACCAAAAGGGTATAAATGCAAAAAATAGTTAGTGGCAGAGTCTGTCTCGAAGGCTAAAATATTGAAACGGTAGACAAAATGAAATTAAAACGAGCTAAACATTCTCAGAGAAGGTATTTATCCAACCTTCTACATCCCCTTTAATCTGGCAACTACAGGCTGTTTGAAAGGCAGCCACATTTCAAGCACTTCACTGCCCCATACGGAACTCATCGTGCACAAAAGCGAGTACAAATAGATGTGGTTTGCCTTTGTACGGGTCATCAACAAGAAGGCATTAAACATCATTTACATGCGTTCCAATGTGTTTATCCCACCCTTATACAGCCACATGAGGGAATAGGTATTCCGGGAACACCCCCCCCCCCCCCCAATCTTATCAAGCACGTACGTTGATGTCTGCACTAGTGTAGAAATGGTCTTCCGACTCGAGTCTGGATACACTTGGATGATAATGGCAAGCAAGGCGATGTTGAGTACTTTACCACGTTTGGCTGACAGAGAAAAATGCGTCTGAGGCACACGTCTTCATGGCTCAGAAAAATCCAATCTTTAGCATTGCAGTGATGTCAAGCATCATCTACTTTTCTTCACTCAAAAATGCAACATCTCAACTTTGACAAAATTTCTCTTTCAAAGTCTTTATTTTTTGTGAACTTGATTTAAATGAAAAACATGTTTTCATCCTAATACATACAAATATTTTCTTACATATTTCCCCCCAAAATCACATGAAATTTGTAAAAAGGTTAAAAACGATTTTTAAATTTCATTAAAAATATATAGTCAGTACATATTTCTTTTTGATGGAATTGTTCGTGTTGAATTGCATGGATTCACAACTTTCAGAGAAAATCTGGAGGATAAAGTACATGTGTATTTCATGGTAATCGTCAAAGACCAATATCCACACTTTGCGTGACCCAACATTTGCATGAAATAACAAACCTGTGAAAGTTGAAGCTCAATCAGTCAATAGATTCACAAGAAAATAGTGAGACTATTTTCAAACATCTGATTTCAGAAGCATGAGATGAAAAGTAATGTTTAACCCGTTTCTTAAAAACAATCATATTTCAAGGGAAGTTTTCCACCATGATCATCTTTATACCATGTGTAAATCTGTGAACATTTATACTTTCAATCTAACTAATGTTATGCATGTCCTAAAAATCAAGCCAGCACGATAAAGGCAATAGACAAAAATAAGTAAATCAATCCAACTATGAAACTGCTCAACAAAGCTTGACTCTAACATTGAAACTGCTCATTATTAATGACATCCTCTCTACAAAAAAGCCATAGAAACACTCCAGAAACAGCAACAATCAACAATCCAGCACAGCATGTAGGTATCTTTAAGAAAACAGAGAAGGCTTAAGACCCCAGTCAATTCACATCAGTCAAGCCTCAATTAATGGTCTCTACAAAACGAGAACAATTTCTGCTAAGTATGCAAAGACCAAAGAAAGAACACTGCCTCCTAACTGGGATTATGAACTCCAAGTTAAACAGTCTCTCTGACATTACAAACACTATTTCTTTCATTAGGGCCAATTAATCACAAACCAAAAGTGTGGAATAATTGCCAAATGGGCATTCACATTTAAATCTACTAGTTCACTTCTTCAACATTACTTTAAATAAATTTCTGCTGGAGTATGTGTGAAGTTAATAGGAACTGCTTGTAATACCACAAGGCCTTTTAAAGATATGACTGCTGGAATTTAGTTTTCATTTTGGTTTGGTAACAAGGGGAACTTTGTAATTGCTTTCAGAATTTATTTGTTTTTCTGTGAATGTACCAATGAAACACCATGCATAAAACATTATCTGACCACTTTATTTGTTGCATTGTTTGCTTCACCTGAAGTTTTATTCCCACTTTTCAGTATCCATTCTCGAGTCAATTCTGATTTCAAAATGTAACAAAGTCTTTTTTAATTTAATTATTCCGGTGAAATCAACACTGAGTAAGCATTTCAAATCAAAGTATATCTCCACAAACTATCAGTTACATATTCAGTTACATATTCTTAAGGGCATACGCTTCGGAGGTAAGTAGCCAATCTTCGTTTATTTGTTCAGATTTCTCCCCAGTGTTTTCTCGCATTCAGCAGGTTGGATACACACACAAAAAGTCCCCTTGGAAAATTCCCATCCAGTAAACGTTGAAGCTCTGATACGGATTAATTGAAATCTCGTTGTAGTAGGCCTACTCGTGCCCAGATGATCGTGTTCCTATTTCTGAATTCTCCCCCGAACGCTATCGAATATTGACTGTGTGCTCCTTTGGTCATCAGCAATGCCTTGAAGGAGTCACAAACCACAGCTGGCTTCCCATCAGTTTCAACACCTTATCATGGAGTCGTCATAAATAAATATAATGAACTTTAACATTTGTCAACTTAAAGTCGTGACAAATGGGGTAAAGGGTTTAACTAGATTCAATGTAGTTTTTCAAAAATAATTAAAGTTGTTTATGTTTGGTTGGAGTGCTATCACTTAATTCTTACTTAATATAATAAAATTAGAGTCTTATATAGCGCATGTATCCACCAATAAGGTGCTCAAGGCACGCAAACAAACAGAAAAACTTTTAAGACAGGTTTTGAAGTTTTTATGAAAAAAGAGATCAATTTATGCAGCACCAGGGTTTACAAGATGCTGCAGTGAAGACAAAGGTTTTGATATTTTACTTCAAGCAATCTCCAACTTAAAATACCTTTATAAGTGAAGCTTTGCATGGTGTGGAAAACAAGAAACAGTTATAATAGTTAGCATGCAGTACAACTATGTGTAATATTTCTTTTTGGTGGAGTGTTGACTCTAGAGCCGGTTTTGTCTTAACGTTAGGAGACCCAAACCAACACTCTTCCCAAAAGAAATTTACTACTATTTATAGTTACTTCTTCACACCCATTATAGTAAACTCTTATAGTTGTTCATTACAGAAGAAGTGGTATTTTTTCAGGCTGGATTGAGTGGAAACCATTCATTGGAATCATTGTATAAAGTGTTTATACCCTAGCAATGATATAGATAGCCATGTTAAGGGGCGTCCAAAGTTTTCATTCCCTGGATATGACCGAGGGAGGAGATGGAAGTCCTCATATGACCCTCTGTCCGACCTAAACAATCTTGACAACTATTAAGGTTTCAGTAGTTTGATTAAGCAAGAACTGGTAATGTAGCACTTTCAAACATAAACCCTGCTCATACTTCACACAAAGGTGAACATGAAACAACGTACGTGACAAAAACAATCAGTACATGCTGTTTCCTAATTGTCACACAGGAAATCCGCAATTCGTGTGAACCCATTTCAACTAGATACAAAAACCAGCATGAGCTTTCGTAGTACATCTGATAAAGTAGTTGTTGCTATGAAAGCTCATGCTGGTTTTTGTATTTAGTAAGCCTTATAGTTCTACTACCACCAGTTCTTGTTTTACCCCAGATACAACTTTGAATCAAAACACTTCTACATTCTGATGTTGCCTAACTCTAAAACCAACATTTGACTCCGAAACTTTTCCAAACAATTTCAGCTAAATTTGTATCTTAGTTTTGTAAATCGCCACTAAGCTCTGTTCTGCTTAAAATAAATTTCTTGTGTGATCTGGTCATGGAACATCTATTCAGTTTAGAACCTGTGAAGGTACAGCAATCCTTCCCAACAATCTCCCTATGGGAGACACAGAATAATCGTGTTCTTGTCTAAATATATTTTCCGATTTCAACAGCGTAACATGACCGCGGGGTGAAGTGACTATTTATCAAAACTAAAATAATATCATTCTCGGTGAAAAAAATAAATAAAACGCTCATGGAAGTTGATGGACAGAAAGATTTGTTTCTTTCTGGATTTGCCACAGAGCCAGAGGGAAGTGAGTGGGTACATGATAAAGCTCACAAAAGCTATTAAGCACAGCTTTACTGAAGAGGTTACACTCTGTAGTTAAGATGTCAGAAAGGTGCTTGCCAATGGGTTTGTGACGAGTAAGCACTTAAATGCATTGGCGAAGTGTGGAACAGTGTGACATTTACACAAGGAATGTTTGCGTTTTCATGTGCACAAAGTGAAAACTACATAAATTGACTTCTTCTTTGCCTCTGATGAGATCCTACATAATGGCTCTTTTGAATCTTCCCCAGGCAAGAAGGGGGGGGCGGATTGGCTAGTTCACAACACACCCTAAATTATTCTTGTTTATGAGAAAAGAGCTAAACTTACCTGGGCAGTTTAATCTCTTCTTTATTTTGGCTATGGAGGTCGAAAGCTTTGCTGAAACCGGCATGGAATTCCTGAGCAAGAAAATAACATAAGAAAAATAGGTTTGGGAACAGGAAAGGAGACAATATATGACAAAAATGTCAATTTAAAATATGTGCATTATAGTTATAGAAATAAATTCGCTCAAGTGAAAATAAAGTATAAAAATGGAGAAATAAAACTGGTTAGAATTGTGATTATTGTACCTTCCATAAAACTGAGATAATTCAATTATTTGAAAACATGATTTTTTTAAAGATACATAGACAATCCCATGCATTTCTGTTGTTAATCACCCCAAGCTTTTGGAGGGAACATCTACCTTCTTAAAAACATGTACATTCCGTCAAAGGTATAGTCAAAAAAGTATTATTATATGTAAAATTGAATTCTATTTGTATGAAAGCCTGCTTGTTAAATAATATGGTAATGGCAGTAAGCATTTTGTGCCCTCGTTGATTAGAAATCAATAAAAGTATGTTGACAAATTTGAATCTGCAAAGATCACCCAAAGGTGATTGATGTAGATTCAAGTATTCCGTGATGTTCGTTTGTAAACGCTACGCCAAGAGATGAGGTTGGTACCCACTGTCATCTTGCAAAACGTGGATGGACTTTTACATTCTTAATGATAATCAGTTGACAGTTTTCTCAATAAGTAGGAACTGTATTCACCTGAAACTTTCACAGTTGACTTTTATTGTATCTTTTTTGATAATTTGGCCTGCAAATCAGCATTACGCTAACAAACACCAAATGACCCTAACTTTAATACTATGATGACATGATACAAGTTTGGTTCCAAGCGCTAGATTTGTTTGTAAAACTTGTGTGAATTTGTCGTTCTTTATTGAAGCTGTCTTATACAATATTTATTCAATTTCTTTTTCAGAATCAATCGCAGACATAAAGATGCTATTAATTTATTTAGAATCTGGCCAATTCCACTAAAAGAAGGGAAGGGTGTATTTTCCTTGTTTAATCAGTAACTTGATTAATACTTGAGGTGTTGCTACATGTGGTCGGCATATTGATGATGTAAGAGTTTGCCTCCAGCCCTGGAGCGGACTTCCACCATCGTAGAAACTGTCCGCATCTTCACCGGTTCAGGTAGACATCCCTTGCCTGGGATATTAAAAATGCTCAAGCCCCTTGTAAGTGAGTTGGACAAACAGGGCCTCTTGGCGTTATTATTACTAGCGCACGGTGTTAAGCACTGGGTTCTTAACTAGCCCACTTTTCCTCCCTGTGGGCTTTTGGGGGTTACAGTGTCACATATTCATTTCCCTGGCCAGTGTTATGGAGGGGATCTCAGGGCAAAGTGGGCCAACAATGTTCACAAGAGAGTACACCATGAGAAGAAAACCCTTGTGTAATTGTTAGGCCCAAAACAGTGCGCATCATTGCTCTAAGGCAAGTGCAAAACACTTCAGCAGTACACAGTGTACAGCAATAACATTCAATGTGCCATTTAATTACAACCATTCTTCAGGCCCTGTTTTTTTTTCTTCTATCTTCTTTTCTTTTTCAATTCTCGCTGACTTTTCACGTGTCAGTCCATGCGAAAAGAGTTATCACATGGCAAGTTCAGAAACAAATAGACATGCATCTTGCATTATGTATTCATTTCCACAAAAGCCTATAAATTCAATTTCAGATGCATTCCAAAAAATGAGAGAAGCAGTGAAAGTCTATTTAATTTCACCTTTATTTCCTCCTACCATTTAAAACTCAAAACAATCAGCAAAAAGACCCTGTAACGAAACAACTGTCACTCAGAATGGAATTTTAAACTTCCACTCCATTGATTGAATTTTGCTATTACTTTATAAATTTGTTTTGTGAACTACTCTTTTAAAACTATGATTCTAATATGTTTTAATTACAAAGACTTTTATTGGTACACTTGTTATTATAACTCAAGGGAAATGAGTTATAAATAGTTCAGGTTGAAAAAGTTTGAATTTGACAAGCGACATCTGCTGTGATTGTTTTTAAAATTTTATGATAATTTTAGGCGTGCATGTTTTTTTCTCTCTTAAAGAAAATAAACAACTTTATTCTCAGAATAATTCAAATCTCAAAAACAAATGATTTTAATTAGTTCTCTAAGGCCATGGGGCTTAAACAGTGACCCAATTAAAACTATTTTTCTAAAGCAGCATACTGTGTTCATAATTGTTTATTTTTTATAGTTTTTTTCATTAGTGTCTCGATCAATATGGGCGGGGAGAGAAGGGTAAATTGGGAAAATATTGTCTGTATAAGATGGGATATGTTGACGCCTAAGGAATGTATGGATTACGAAGGGTGTACTGCTGACACATCATTTATTTTACACTCACGGCAAGATGGCCCGACTGATTTAATTAATTTTGCAAGTCACAAGAGAAGCAGGATTCTACTGGTTAGGATCAGGTATCCCCTTTGCTACCGACTCTCAAGAATTACTCCCCGACAACTTGCCAAGACATTCTTTCTTTTTCCTTTTTGGAAAGAATGAGAAAGGGTAGTTGGGGATACTGTCCCTAAAATGATTTTGGATGCATGACTTTGTATAGAATAAAGCTTTCTTATATACTAGAAGCCAAGAGCTAGCCTATACCTACAGAATTTGCATATTAAGTTTGCATTTAGTGCCACAAATTTAGAAGGCAATATCTACAAGAATGACCTTACCGGGTCACAGTAAGGTCATACCAAGGTCATACCAACCAGCACAACCTTTCAAAATCATAACCACGGTAGATTGATACAAAGTCATACTTATTAATACAAATTGGTCTGACATTTTGGTATAACTTTTTATGCCAAATCTAGAGGGACAAAAATACAAGGTCATATCCAGTGGTAAATACTTTGCAAGGTCAGATCTAGAGGTAAATACTTTGCAAGGTCGAATCTTGTGGTAAATACTTTGCAAGATCATATCTAGTGGTAAATACTTTGCAAGGTCGGATCTCGTTGTAAATTCTTTGCAAGATCATATGTAGTGGTAAATACTTTGCAAGGTCATATCTAGTGGTAAATACTTTGCAAGGTCATATCTAGTGGTAAATACTTTGCA
>JAUELU010000003.1:2253348-2267894 GCA_032357145.1 Evasterias troschelii
CTTCTGCTTTGGATTGCAAACTGTTTGCTAGTTAGCAGTTTGAAACTGGCCCTGACATTCGTGGTACCAAGCACGTCTCTTGCAGGAAGTAAAGGAAGGTTTCCTCCTGATGGATAGAACTACATATAATTGTAACTCGATCACAAACAATGTCCCTGAAATAAGTGAAATGCATGTTTGTCATTGCTCCTTAACTTTACCAACAAATTCATCAGACCACACTTTCCTCCACGTCTCAAAACGATGAAACATGGCAGACTTGAAAATAATCTGTCCAGTGTCCTTAAACTCTTTATTTATTTTGGTAATATTATTATGGGTAGATCAAATAACAATCTCAAGGCTTTGTCATTTATCAACGGTAAGGTAGAAGGTATGTGTGTTGTATCCTGAATGCCAAACTTTATTGACCTTAAAGGATGCTCTAGTCAGCAGTGTCTGTAGAGGCATAAATCACAAATAATTGATCTTCCACGCTCCATACATTTAATGCAGAGCACACAACTATTTTCTTGCGCAGCAACTGTGTCTTGGACAGGACAAAACATTTGTACTTTTAGTTAATTTCTGTGTAAATTTCTTTAGTTTTTTTGTTTTTTTGGTTTTATGGTTTGTTTGTTGTTTTGTTTTTGGGTTTTTGTTTTTTTTTTTGGGGGGGGGGGGGTTGGGGAGGGGGGGGATGTACTTTAGTTTCAAGTCAATTAAAGATTGTTTGGCATTCCTAGTCAATGGAGACCAAGTTCAATCACTTGGGAACATCAAACTCACACTCTTTGAGGCAAACACTTCTGCAATTGGCCGATATGCCCATCCCAACTGGTCCTACAGATTACCTCCAACAATATTTACCTTGGCCATTTTGCAGCCAACAACTACTCATAAATGGGTCATATAATTTTCTATGTAGGGAAAGGCAATCCTGAAATCATATGCCGAGCCATGCCCCATCCTCCCCACGGGCAAATCCTCTGCCGCGTCTAATCACCCGGCGTGTGATCTGCATTAGGAAAACTCTGTCCTCTTTTACAGCAGAGCGTTTTACACACTGCTGCAGTATTTTCTTAGCAGTCCGGGATGATTAAATTTTGAAATATGGGTTTGTCTTCTGAACAGCAGGCACCAAAAACAGGAGTGGGTCTTGGGGAGAGATTTGGGGATGCTACTTACGAGACTTGGCACATGGGCAGAAGGGAGTTTGCCTTAGGCCATCTTGCCCTGAAATCCAATTAATGAACTAATCAGTACGGGCAATACGCGGCCATAATTTGTGCAAATTGGTAGTGCAGACTGGGCCAACATCACGTTCATCACATTCCAGGGTGCAGCGCATACAGATCTCCAAGGAGGAAGTTATCATAAAATGCTATTGATAGAAAGACCTACATAACCGTCAGAAACAATGTCTCTGAAATGCCTGTTTGTTCTGAAACCACAGTTTTGCAGATAAATTGATTAGACTAGCCATATACCTTCCTCAAAGATTAGTACGGGTTTGCAAAATACAAAATGCTTCAATCAAAAATGCCTTTCCTGCAAAGAGAAGACAAGATGATAAGAAACCAAGGACTCTGAGTGCTGGTATTGAGCTGATTGCTCGACATGGAAAAGAGAATAACGGGAAACCCATCATTTAAGTGATCAACATCTAGGCCACTCTTCAATAGGGCTGATTAAGGCGGCATTTGTAACAAATCAATGGAAATGAGAAATACTCCTTGCATACCAGGAATGGCATGGCACTGTTTATTTAGTTTAAAACAGAATCCAATTGCTTCTGTGTTCACGTCACCAGCTTCCAAATGAGTGTTTGCCCAGCCCAACTGTCAAAACAGGCAGGCCGCTCTGCGACTTTTATGAGAATTTGTTCAAGCGTTAGGCTCTAATCCGCACAAGCTTTTGATCATGACTTTACAAAGCTCTCTAGCACAAGATGGAAAACCCATAGCCCTAGAAAACATAATGAAAAAAAAGATGGATTGTGCTGAAATATTTACACCTCATCAATTGCTTTCTAGTTTGAAAAGGCATGGGAGTTGGGTTGTAATAATTCTATTTCACATGAATAGCTAGAACCTGGAGAGCCATCGATGAATCTTACACTTGATAAGAAAACCAAAACCCTTTTATTCTATTAGACAGTAATAGCTAAATAAAATCACCGATGTACTCCTTTTGGCTTGGTTTCACACAAACTGGAAAAGCTTTCAAGCTTTTAAAATTGATCTAAGAAATTCAGAAACCTCAGTTGGCAGAACACCTTAGCATTGATCTGGTGGCCAAAGGTTCACATCCAATTTTGTTTTGTTCTCTCTCTGAAAGACAGCAAAATGTGATTATTGCCAACCTGATATCTTTAATTTGCTTTCAGTGTTATCACAGACCTATACACACCCCCCATCCATTTAGGGCCTTTCATCTGAGGAGGGTAAGGATAATTGCCTCCAAATCCAGTTGACCGAAACAAATCCGTTTCGGTTGGCCTCAACAAGCCCCTGCTCTTGCTGATCCTGTTTGTGAAATTAAACGATACCACCCTCTGGTCTAGTATATGGCGGCGGGGAGAGTTTTATGCTTATCCTGTTATTCACTGAATCCCTTTCCCCCCCCCCCCCCTTCATTCTCTTCTCTTATTTTTTTTGTTGGTTAGTAATCCTATCATCAGTGCTGTACATGGTGGCCAGTCCAACGGGTTGGTAACTAAAGAGGTTGGTTAAAGGAACACCATCAAATATCGGCATTCTTCTGATCTCTTGCTGCAGTGCAACTGCACAATCTCAGAAGAATTTTCATGAAATACCAGATGTTTGAAAGGTAATTTTTTAGTCATCCTTTAATGAAACACACATGCTATGCCACTTCAATTCCACATCTTTTGTGTTTCTACAATTCATAAAATTACATCATGCACTCTGTAAGCACAAAGTAGTCACTTAAATTGAATTTTGATGCAAAAAACACCATAAATTAATTGAGTTTTGATAAAAATCCAGATGGGTTTCAGAGTCTTAACTCCCTTATTTAATTTTTTTTTCTATTTCCCAAAGTTTTTGTTACACTCCGAAATCCCAGCCTCACTCTTAAGCATGCAATGGTTAATAAATTAAATCTACAAAAATGATGACAATTTCACAGTCTGCAGCCTCTCAGTTTCTCATCCAGTTACCTTTAGACAAGTCAGGTTCATGCATCAGAGGGTAATTTATGCAAATTAAGCAGCGAGAATGTCAGTGCCTCTTTTCAAAGCAGAGGAGCGTATTGATAAAGAATAAAGCATCATCATTCAGAAACAAGTACCAAAAGTTATTAGTTACTATGTCAGTCATCAAACCCTTGTGTGCATCCTTTTTCCACTGAAGGAACTCTTCAATGTTTGATAAGTTTCATCCGAAGGCCTGACAGGAGACAAAGGTTTTTTTTCTTCTAAATTTGTTTAATTTGTTTAAAGGTATTATACAGGATTGGTAGGGCTGGGTGTTCATGTTTAGTGTGATCAACCATTATATACATGAAATAACAAACCTGTGAAAATTTGCGCTTAATCCATTATGTGAATAAGGAGAAAATAGTGAAAACCATGCAAAATGTTGAGCTTGTAAACACAAACAAAATCAGCTGTTGCATTTTTTAGGTTTTCAGATATTTTTTCTGGAGTATGACTTTATTTCAGAGGGAAAGATTGGTTTATTGTAGAATCAGAGAGAGTTGATGGCTCTGTCATACCAAGGATTTGAACAAAACTAGTCATTGTTGCTATTTCTCTCTTTAAAAAATATATATAGCCACAGCCCATATTGAAATTGTTTATCTTCCATTTTTTATTTCATGAAATAAGCATTAGTTGAAAAATATTAAGATTCCCAAATTTTTTGAATTGTCAAATGGTCCTTTATAAAGAGTGACAACAATCCCTTATTTGTGCCCCATTGACAGATCCAATATTGGGCAAGGTTCTGTGATGTTACCGATAACAACTCTTGATGTTTTCCTTTCTCAAGGAGAGCTACTTCTTGATGTTAAAAGAAATGTTTAGACAAGTAATAAATAAAACTTTGAGCATTTTCAGTAAGTAGAACTTAAATCCTTCCCTAAGTGCACATCCTCAGCATGAACGAATTACTGTACTCCTCCTCAACTACAAACAATTTTTTTTTAAAGACTTGGCAGTAAATGTTAACGCTAGACTGATCGGCGCCTTGCAACCAATAACTCCCCTTCAGACCTGCTGGATGTCACACGTCCAAAATGACTGCCCCTGATGATGCAGAACCTAGTGTATGACCTAATGACAGCTACGATCAACTCATATATTTTACCAACACGCACGAACATAATGATGCAAGGATCCAAGTTGGGAGTCTTGTTCAAACATGTACAAATGGATGAGAGAATTTCTTTTTACAACAACTTAAATTACAGAGCAGCGTTTCGCAAATATCAAATTTTCAGTAACTGCAATGATGCAAAGAAGCCACATATAAATATAGTGAAGGTTAGTAAAGTTTTTCACAGCTACAAAGTACATCAACAAGTAAACCACAAGAGAACACCTAGAGAGGGGCTCGAAGGTCAAAGTAAGTTTTCTTGTCCGCTCATTTACCAGCAAATAGAGTCCCCATGGATGTGGACAAAAAATTACAAGTAACCTCATGTTAAATTGGTGTAAAATGTCAAATTATCTAATGCTCATTGAAAAAAAAGATCAGACATCAAAAACAAATGGATTTGTACATGTCAGTTGCCCCAGTCATATCGTCGACGTTTTCACGAAGTGGCGAATCCGTGCAAACATTTCTTTTACAGCAAACTTTTTTGTTTGTATTTAGTGTCCTTAACAATTCTTAAAATTCTTAAAAGCGTATAAATTTGTAAATACACTTATTGCATAAACGGCAAAGCAGTCAACTTTACAGATTTGCGTTTTCACGAACTGGCAAATAACCTTTTCCCCAGGGTTAATTTGTAATGCTACCGCTTAACGCGCTTGTCAACGTCATCATTGGCGAATCCGCACCTTGTGTGTGGTGAATCCGGTGTTTACAGCATTTTGTGTTTTCACGAACCGGCAAATCCGCGCCCTGTGTGTGGCGAATCCGGGGTGCTTGTTAATTTGCGTTTTCACAAACCGGCGAATAAGTTTTGAGCTAAACAGCATTCTAACAAAGCATCACAATAAAGAAATAAGTATTAAGTCATGTTATTTAACTTATACAATATCGTATCACTAAAAAATATTTAACACTTTCAATTGAAAGACCGGCAAACACATTTTTAAAAAGTGACCGGCTTCAAAAACGTTTTTTCTCAAAACGCTGTTTTCAGCGGCGTGGGCGGATTTGCCGGTTCGTGAACACGCCGACGATACGGTCAAATTCAATGCCATTTTGAATGAATACCATCAAAATTCAGGAAATAACTATTTAAAAAATCCCTGTACAAAAACATAAAGATCTTATATTTCAAATATGATAGCATCGAACGCTTTTAGACTTTGACATAAATTTCACTTGAAGGGTATCAATCATAGCATTT
The DNA here is from genome assembly GCA_032357145.1 of Evasterias troschelii. Taxonomy (NCBI): domain Eukaryota; kingdom Metazoa; phylum Echinodermata; class Asteroidea; order Forcipulatida; family Asteriidae; genus Evasterias; species Evasterias troschelii. The sequence continues at coordinate 2,258,878 of JAUELU010000003.1, forward strand.
TACAATTTTTTAACGTAAAGTTAGAGACTTTCATTTATTTTTTCTCTATTTTTATAAGGACTCTATCAATTGGAAATCAAGTAGATCACAAAGTTGAATGTGATCAAGGAGACTGTTTAATTTTGAATTACTCAAGTACACAAAACAATTTCCCAAACCAGTTGAAATACAGCAAAACTATATTTGGTCTGAGGAAGTTGAATTGAGCATTAACTTGTGACCAAGATGCTGTATCAAACCCAATTTAAATTTAACTTGAAAATTGATTCTTGAGTCACTTCCACATGTAATGTATGAATGGTTTCGAAATTCAAAAGACTTTTGCACATAACTCTATTTAATATGTTTTCTCATGCAACGTGAGTCACAACTCCATATCAGATCTTACTTGAAAACAACATTTTACACCGACCCACCAACTAACATTACATCTCGGCGATATGCAGGAACATTTTATATCCACACACTTCTTCTCTGAAACTCAGCCAGAAAACATAAACCGACGTTACCATACCAGTGTAAACAGAGAATCAACCTCCCTCCCCCCCACACACACACATGGAAAAGACAAATAAGTGAACGTGTTCATAAGCGGCCAGTATTGGGTTGCTGAAGTGCAAACATGATGCCTCTGAAACATCACCGTTTATTTCACTATAAGGTAGGTTCATACTTTGATAATGACATCCCCCCCCCCCCCTATCCGAAAGCTTACTTGTTATAAAGATGGTAATGACAGTAAGCATCCTGCAAAATTAATTCCTCAAAATGTTTGAATCAGCATAGTGTTGACAATAACCAATCTATGACTTAAGGCAGTATATTATGCTCAAATGTCTGTAAATGTATCCTTGAAAATCCAAGGCATACCCCAATGTCTCAGCTGTTCTTAAAATTTTAAGTTAGGGAGTTGAAAATTGGAAATTTAAATTATGACCACATGAATCATTAATTTTTGCATAAAAACAAAGTAACATTCCACTAAAATCATCATACCTTGCTTTTAGTGTATTTTCAGCTTTCAGGACACAGTCAGCCTAGCTGACTTCAACCCAATTGATTTTTTATTGCTAAAAAGTTTCCATCACAAAACTCACAAAAGCTCATAATAAATGTCATATCATACTAGTACCTATTCTCTACATGAACAGAAATAACATTTGAAGACACATGGCCTGTTTTAACTGCACAAAACCCCTCACTAAATGTAAACCTTTTTTCATAGTTTTCGTAATGAAATTCACTTAGGTTTACAATGTGTTTATACAAAATATGTTGTTAAATCTTAAAAAACTAAAATCTATACTTTCCCTTTAAAAAAAAGGTGCCTTTATTTTAGCAGCGAAGGCATTTTGCAATCAAGTTCAGAGGAGTAATGGGAAAATAACAAGCAAAGAAAGCATGGCCATGACTCCAAATTAATCACATTCCCAGATCCCCAGGATTTTCAGATTCATTTTCATTGTATGCACTGTAATCAAAGATCCATTTGAACTAACTCCAAGCATTTCAAATGACTACAGTCAATGTATTTGTTATCATACTCTTTTGATTACAGTGATATCCAATCCACATGACTTTATTTCTGGGTTTTGTTTACACACAACAAGGAACAAGAAAGAAACCTTGCTCACAGTCCCAAACCTCCTTGTTGTCTACACTGATACAGAATAGTTTTCGCAAATTTTTCTGGAATTTTTAATTTATTTCTTATGTCAAAATGTTCTTTTATTATGGAGCCTGTAGGGCTAAAGTTTGTTTTCTTCTTCTTATTCATTCCATCAAAATATTGTTTGATTTCCTCAAAACTTTATTTGGTTTCTTTGAAGTGTAATTTTTTTCCTTCACATTTCCAAGTAACAAAATAATATTTTGAGGTAACAAAATAGTATTTTCACGGAGGAGCAAAATAATATTCTAAGGAGACGAAATAAAATTTCAAGGGAACAAAATAATATTTTGAAAAAATAAAATGATAGTTTGAGGGAACAAAGTTATTTGTTTATAACTTTGTCCCTTTACGGACTTTACGTGCTTAATTCCTAGCTCCTTTGTTGTGTATTATTGAACCTGTACTGAAAGATTCCCCAAATACTGAAATTTCCATTGTATATTACTATATGTTTTGGGAGATAAAAGACTTAACAATTCTGACTCAATTTCAGCTTTCCTCGGATGCAAACATATTCCTGCCTCCTTTCTCTACTTTTTATTGTGCATTACGAAGATGCAGCACAAGCCAAATGAGAGAAAATGAGTTTTATCAATTGCATATTAATCCTTCCTCATCCCAGCTGCTAGATGCAGTCCTTCCTCTTCATCAAGAGATTGTTCAATTACGGACCAGCTCTCGGGTGGGGAACTGCAAACAAAGACGAGGGCATTTATGGAGCAGGTGCAATCAAGCTTTTGCTGCTTCAAGATGATACAATGAATTTGTTCGACGGCGGCGCACCAATGAAGGACCGTCCCGCTCAGTGTCATCTTTAAAGATGCACTCTTAATCGACTTAATTTCCATAAGTTCATAAAATGTTTGATTTCTGACGGAGAAAAGCCATGGAGAAAAAGCTTCAGCTGCAAGGATCAGTATATTTGGATCAAAGTATGTTCATTTCATAAATGATTTTGGGATGAAAAAAGAAAAACTTATTAGCGCGGGATTTGTTCGCTGTTTCAAATCCTGCTCTTGTAAATTTTTCTTTGTTCATCCCCAAATTATTGAAAACTTAGCCAGTTAGTTTCCCTTGTGGTTTATAATTTGAAATTTCATATATGCATGCTGTACCTTAGAGTTTCTCAAGATGATTACTTAGAAGGTAAAGTGATTTCAATTTTTTCATTGTTTCAGAATAAATGGAAATGTAGAAACAATTTCCATTTTCATTACTCAAACTTACAAAAACAACATTGCTTCAATAGTTTGACTCAACACACCATTTTTCATAATTTGATGCTTTTCTTTCTACTAATCACTATGGCTGGAGGAACGCAATGATGAGAGTGCATCTTTAAGAATGAGGAGACCAAGGCATCGATAGCATCTTCTCCCAGACTATGTCATCAAACTCCACTTGAGAAACTAGGAAAGTAATACCTTATTACTACTACTTTGGAATTCAAGGACATTGACAAGCTCCAAACATTGACTTTTTTCATCAACCAAACAAAGTTTCAACATCTTGAAATGTAAATTCCTATTAAGGACTCATATAAAACATCTTAACGCATTTTCAGTATTTTCCCAAGATGACATCTACAGATTACTTTTAAATATGGTTGCATTTACATACCTAAGGTATAAGTGTTTACTCACTCCATGTATAAAGAGCATTGATGCATCTTAGACAGGTTTTGTATTAAGTAGAAATCGTCTGCCACTAGACAACCAAAATACCAAGTGGCTGTAATGACAGGACATGGACGCAGTGGTACACTGTGAGGAGACTTTTAGGGAACGAAATTATGAACAGCCTATGCAGAGGCCTAGAATTATACTGAGGCCGTGGAGGCAATGGCCTCTGTTGCCCCTGGTCTTGGCCTTAGTGCCACTCAGAAAGTTTCCCATAGACTCTAAGATTTTACAATTAGAAAAGCCCTCTGCAATATGAAAATGGCCTTGCCTTCTCAAAGATGAAATAGTAGGCCCGGTCTTTTATCAGTCAATGCATTATTATTGAACAATATGGAGACAATACTTGATTGTGATATTCGATTCAGTTCTACATCAGAATCAAACTTTAGATAGAACTGACTGCTTTCAAACTTTGGCGATTATGTTTCTTGATGAGCTGGCCAACATCCAAGATGACTTTGCTGGTCTGTGGGCGCATTCAATCAAAATAAGGGTCCCTATGATCTGGCCAAGAGTTCCTGGGTCGCCCAGGGTTCCTGGCTTGCTCTCGCTGTGGCTCCCAAAAGAGTCTGGGATAGGAGTAAGCTCACGGGATGCGACTCATGTTCAGGGCAGGTATGTTATCAATCACTCGGCATGGAGTGCTTAGTAAAACATCCACAGAGGCCTTGTAGCCTAACAAGCCGCACAGTGCTGCATATTAAATACCAATAATGGAATATCATGCAGTGTGAAAAATTGCATGACTAATTGAAATCTAAAACTCTATTATTTATAGGGGATCAAAAAAATGTGTCTTAATAATCGCATTCGCAACGGGTCTTCACTAGAAAACCAATTCAACAAAATTTGCATTTTTCAATTTGCATATTTCAAGGCAGTAAATATTCTTCAGGAGCAGCACAGGAGCTCGTCTGAATCCAGATGAGATATTTTCAGATTGTAAATAGTTTTCTTTGAAAAAAAAAAACATGAAAGTACTGATTTGTTGTCTGCAGTCAGGGGATGACAAGGATTAAGAGGGAAATCTGAGAGAAATAATTCAGAAAGCCAAGATTGGGAATCAATTCCAGCATCTGGAATGAATTTGCCTCGACAGTCAAGTAGGCACGCACAACTGTACGATGATAGCTCTTATTTTACTACATGTAAGTCTCCAGTATACGTGCACACTTATCTCCAATATATGGACATGAGGGACATACATGTACTACGTAACTGAAGATTAATGAAGGCGGTTTAAGGAGACCACAAAGGGAGTTTCACTGCTGAAAAACGGAAACCAAAAGACAGTAAATCTGCTCAGACAAACAACAAAAGAACCCTGCCTAACTAATGTAGAAAGGAAACATACCAAAAGGAAATTGTTTAAAGACCTACATACAGGAAGTATTTCCTATTTTGTGAGTTCTAAAAACCCAAAAATATTTTTAAAACACGGTCTTTTGAAAATTAGCTCTCAATGTAGTGGTCAAATAAAGACAAAACCTTTAACGACAAGTCACATAGTGAAAAAAGTAAAACATAGAACCATTTCATTCAGCAATTTTGCATAGCAAACATTTTGAGTGAACATGTGTTGAATGATTCTGAGTAACAAATGAAGAATGCTGAGTAGCAACTGATACATTGTGTGAAATATTTTGCTCTGCTATACAAGGGAAATCATTTAATGAAGACCAACTGTAGAAAGTAAACCTTCAAGAACCAAGAGGCACCAATTCAAGATTTATTGTGCCAAAAACATTGCATAGAGAAAAACAACTTATGGCCCCACTCCTCCCCATCCCAAAAGAAGGGCGGGGTTAGCCCCTCCCCATTCTGATAGTTTCTTAAAGGTCCATACCTCTTCATCTTTGTTGGTAAACTCATGAGATCCGGAAACCTTGTTGATGACTTGAGCCACTCCAATGACCTCTCCATCATGGTTAATGATAGGCATACACAGAATACTGTAGGTGCGGTAGCCAGTTCGCTTGTCAACTTCTGGATTAAAGCGAGGATCCTGTTCAGAAATTTAACAAACATATTTTAAAAGGCACACAACATAATAAGAAATAAATGGTAATGCAGGGTTAAGGCATAATGTTATATAATGCAGGGGTCGTTGGTTCAAATCCTATCCAAGCAGAGTGTAAATTTATTTCCCACAGGACTCTCTGAGTAACCAGTGTTTAGAACTAAAACCAAAACAATACATAAAAACACTCCAAACACGCCATAAATACCAAAAGTAATAAATACTCAACAGCCCGATGTGCCTTTCTTCATTATTTCAGGCCTGGAATTGCACAGAGGCCACTGAGGTCATGAACTCTGGCGCCCCTTCAAAACTTTCCCACAGACTTTAATAGATTCTGACGCAAGTGCCCTCTGCAAAATGAAAATGGCCTCCCCCTCTCAAAGATGGAATTACAGGCCTGTTATATGTCTGTCCAATAAAGCAAAACTAATTTTGGATGTACTTTGTCTTAAATTTTACTACTCAATGACTGTTCAACAAAAGTTCATCACTAGATCAATCAAGCAAGCTCGACATGACAAGTCAGTTGTGAATAATACAGCAATTTATGGACCATTTAAAATTTCTAGACCGTAACACTGATAGTTTTTTTAACTTTAATGATCTTTATATTGGCCATTGTCCTTTGTTATTGTACATTCAAATTTGTTGCGCGGTGGTAAGCAAGACTATAAAATCATATAAATAATTTACATATCAAATGAGGACAACATCCTTGGTCTAGAAGAGTGGCAGTGACAATTTTAATTTTGTAAAGTGTCATTAAGTCAAATAGACTCAATATATACATGTAATACTGCTTTGATCGAGTTACCTTGGAAACAAATGATTTACATAGCTACAACCACCTTCATTTTGGACTTATTGGTAAATTATATATAAAGTGTAAACAATTTACGATTTTGCAAACAACCAAACCTACGCAGGCAAACTATATCATAAAAATGGGCCAACTACCACTGACTACTTGTGAGACATCTTTCAAAGTGATTTACTATGAATGGACAAATTCAAATCTCCAGTTGATGATAATCTTTGTTAGAGTAAATCTTGACAGTTTGTTCATGTATTTAATCTTGTTTATAAGGGTAGCCACATCAGTTGTCAAAGGATCATTCTCTTTGGGATATACTGTAATTTCCTGCGGATAACGCGCTTGGTGCACAAGGCAAAGTACCTCAAATTACCAAAATAATATTCAAGGTTTAACAGACAAGGGGCCCCGTCGCATAAGGCGCAATATACATGTATCTTGTCTAATGTACATGCTCATGAACATACAAAGGTTATTGTGATGGTATAAGCACACTTACCAGTTACCACCATGCAAAGGGATCGTAATTTTGTAATCACGAATACAAGTAACACATCACTGCTATTTTTTCATTGGAAATTTTTCCATGTTCGTTTTAAAGATTTTTTCTAAAACCATAGCTTAACAGTTTTTCTTTTTACACAACGAGCACGCACAGACACCATTTTCCCAACATTTCCCAACGAATGGGCTGCTAGTCTTTCTTAATAATGCTTTCACAACCAGAACATACACCCTCTGTTGGCGAAAGCATTTTACAATAACATACAAAAACAACTTGTTTAATAAAGACTAGTACCTGTCATGTGATATAGCAGTGTACTTTGTGCAGCATTCGCGACGGTACTGTTATTATTATTGTGGGCAGCAGCATGGCCAATGCCTTTGTTCTTTGGTAATTTTCGGAAATGTGAACAGTGTAGGTTTTATTTTAATAAAAATGTGACGTAAAATTACCCTAGACGAAATAAAGGACCTATTTTGCAGTATAAATATAAGATTTAACATTGTAGACATCATAATGAACTCAATCAAAATCAGATAAGGCGCATCGGAAGATAAGAAGCAGTGACTTTTTTTTACAACTGAAAGTCAGATGAGACATGTCTTATCCACAGGAAATTACAGTAATGAGCATCAAGCGCACCGGACTCAAGCTCTGATGTTCTGATCAGCAGAGTGTGGGTTCAAGTCCTGCTCTTGTGTATCCATTAATGCTTCCTCCTTTGTCCCTTGTGGTGTGTAATGCACATAAAAGAACTCAGTGCAGTTATCAAAGAGTTGTCTGGCAGCGATATGTTCCACCTTCAAGGTGTTATGCTTCTTCTCATATAATTATTCTTAACAAGCTCCAACAGATTTGATAATTAGACGCCAGGAGTGTCATTTATGACAGACAGGGGGCATTATATATGTACTAGTACTATTATTATTACTATTATTATTATTATTATCAGACAAAGACAAAACCAGCTACTGTATGTCATGTAAATATATCTCATCAAAGACTCAGTAATTAAACACCATACATGTAAAATTTACAACAAAATGCACTTGTTTATGAAAACAAAAATAACACATCCAAATACAACTAAAATAGATGATCACAGGTCAGCAAGCAATACAAGATCAAAACAAACATTGTTGGATTAAAAATTATAAAAAGGTAACTTTAAGTTGAATAATACCAAGTCACAGTGCATTTCAATTTTGCAATAAAAAGGGTCAGATTTTGATGGTATGGTCTCCTCAACAAAATCAATGCATCTGAACAAATTCAAATGAAATGCAGTGAAGTGCCGAACTGTTTTAATTGCAATTCAATTGAAAATCAGGGTGGACATATGGACACTAGCTCGGCGCCACAATCACAAGCTGGGTTTTTGGTCAGAAAGATGAACATGTGTATGTATCTGTGTACATGTATGCGTTTCAATAAAATGCAATTAAGTCAACCTCTCTTGCTGATAATTGTGAGACCACTCTGGCACTGCTTGGTAACCTAGCAACCCTCTGTAGAAGCAAACAAAATATTGTTGATGAGAAATGCCTTTCTCCTTGGTTTCATATTTAAGAGTGTTTGTAAGTGCTACGTTGTGATTCCACGGTACATTACGTACACGTTTTGTTCGGGTCGCGTAAAACAACAATGTCAAACTCTGTTGTTCTTTCTATTGTCAAATAAGTGTGGTACAAAAATAAAATCCGCTTTATTGACAAGTTATTCTCAGACCTTGAAATCATTTCAACCAAAAGTTTTCCTCTTAATTCAAAACGTTATTCCATGATCATGAATTTGATCACATACACTGTACATATAATCTGATTATTTTTATACAGATTTGAAGACACCAACTTTAAATAGATTATTTTGTAGAATCGAATACAGAAATTTTGTTTCAAAATTTTGATTTTAGTCGCATATGTAAGAGCAAGAATCAATCCATCTTAAAATTGCTACAGATTTCATGAGTGAATAAGGCATTATAAGACGAAGCAACCATGAATATTTAATAGTCACCTGTTATTCAGGGTAAACAGCATGAAGGACAGAGACATACAGCTCTTGGCACCTGGCAATGACTGAACTAATCCAGCCATGCACCTTGCCTTTAAATTCACTAGCAGGGAGAATTTAAATAGATTCTGTCAATCATCAAGCATTCTTCTTGAGAGGTTTTCTCTTTCTTATAAAAATACTTTTCCCTTTGGGCGATTAGGTTGTATAATTAGTTGGCTGAATATAGTTCTTGCGTATGTCAGTGGTCACATTTATTCCTAGAAGAATTTGTATTTCTTAGGCTGATACGAGGAGTTCAGTCAAAT
>JAUELU010000003.1:2298582-2308617 GCA_032357145.1 Evasterias troschelii
ACAACCATTTAATTTCCCCCCCCCCCCCCCCCCCCCGAGTTCTGCATGATAAAAAACCCCAGGCATATTACTCAGGTGGGATTTGAATCCATGACCCCTGCATTCTGCACCAGGTATTTTATCCACTGACCACTGACTTCGCCCAAAATGCAAGTTTAAATCATATAATTAGCAGTGGTTACCGCAAACAATTTAATACATTTTTATTGTGGATAAAGAATAATATTTAGGTTTTATCATTTTACCATATCACTGTATGATAAAACCAAAATATTATTTTGTTAATCATAATGCAGATTATTACTTCTACTAACTGTCAGTGCCAAGGTCGCACATGTAGAATCTTTTTTGTGTACTAAAAAAATGTCATTATCTACATGTACGACCCATTCTCACAAGAGGGCATTATCAATCAAGAAATACTGTTGACTTTGGGATGTACCAGTTTAGGAAGCGTGTTGAAATGATGTTCAATATTAAGTAACCCCTGGAGTTATAGATTTCAAAAAGCTTCTGCAAACAGTGTTCTCTCTGTGCACGGTATAAACATATAATTATTATTATTATTATTAAAAAGTAGATCAAACAGAATTATTTCTTCATCAATGGTGAAAACTTATATTCACCAGGCTGACATATAAAAGTCTGAATTCAGATAACAGTCTGAAATTGTTCATTCCTGAAAGTTGGGGACAGTTGTTTACTTCTTGGTTTGAAGTACTGTAAGAACTCAATATAAGATTATAAACCCAAACAAAATACTCACTGTCTATTTGAGTGATGCAAAGTGCATTGACCCCTGACTGATGGGCCGACACGGATAGTAATAGTCTACCAATCTCCTCATCGGTATCCCATAATGCATCACACTCCTCTTGATGAACGCTAGATTTGTCCGGAGTTGATGGCGCCGACTGTGATTGCTTCCTCTCTTGGTGGAGCAATGAAAGTGATTTTTTGTTTGTCCCAAAGTTTGGAAGACTTTGTGAGTTTGTTTTCAATTCTGAGTTTGGAACCCCCTCCTGGCTTGGTGATAGTTCCGTTGTGATTTTTCCAGAGGAGACCACAGTGTTACCATGGTTACTGATGGATGGTTCCGATGAGAAACAGACATCTGAATTCATTTTTATTTTATTATTTTTAAAATCTCCTTCCTCTATACTCAAAAGCTCCCTTCTAACCTCTTTACCACATTCCTTGATTGCTTTCTGAATATCCCATAAGGCAATCTTCCCATTGGTTCCTGCAGACAGGAGAATGGGGACGGTGCCCCATGGGCAGCGATGTACAATGCTGACTATGGTAAGAAGACAACCTTGTTGACCGTTTGTTGAGAGAAGTGGACTCAACACTTTGGTTTCCTCACTGAAGGTAAAGACCCTGCAACAGAAAAAATATTTAAAAAACCTAAAAAGGTACTTTAAAAAACAGATTTGAGTTCAAAATACATTTACTTAACTTCTTTACAAAAAATTTCACAACTGTGAAATGAAGAAAAATACCCCAAACTGATGTGATAGAGATAAATTTAAATTTTTAGTGCCATTGCTAGGGGATTTACATAAAACTTTATGGCAACTTTACAGAAAAATTAGAAAATGATTGTTAGAAGAAAACAGGCCTGATACTTCATAGAGGCAACAGAGGTAATGGACCTGGTCATTTCCTTGGTGCCCCTTGAAATGGTCCAATAGAAATTTACAATTTCCTCATAGAGGTGCCGTTTACTGAGAATAAAATGCCTTGATGCTCTTGCCTTTTTAAGTATCAAGTGTGAGAAAGCCCATCAAATAGTAACAATTCTTAAGATAAATATGTTTGTAGTGATTTATTACTTGGAATTTTGTTAAATCACATGTCTTTTTATTTTTAAGATCCACAAATATTACCTGATCACAGCATCCGATCCTCCCACGCCTAAGAAACAGTCAATCTTTCTACCATCAGTCTTTGAGAGTCCTAGCTCACTTTCCTTCCATACACACACCGACATGAATCGTGTCTCTGCATCTATTGGCCGACCATGTTTCTTGAGCCAACGTCGTTGTTTGACATTGTCTGTGTTTCCATAGGAAGCAAGGTGCTCAACGGTGCAGGCTGTTTTCATCCACTTGTGAATCTGAAGTTAAAATCGGATTGACATTTTTATATCAGAGGATTTCAATAGAAAGTTGGTACTTGACATCACACAGTGTCAAGTCTGCCATCTTTACAGGCAGTGATCAGTTTTTTAATGCACAACTACACATCTAACGGAAAATCAATCTTTTTAAATTCCGACATATGCAAATCACAACTGACCTGATCCTTAACGTAGCACTCTGTAGGGATTCGCACTCTCCAACACTGAATGGCTCGCCTCCCTCCAACTGAAAACAACAGTAACCTTTGACCTGGGTTATGACCTCCTGTGACCTCTCTTTGCTCTGTGACAACATTTGTGTATGAAGAGGGACATGTGGCAAGACAGCGTACGCTAGAAATGTGGACATTCAGACGATGTAAAACATGAATCATTGGAGGATTACATGGAGGGGCTACAAGGCACTTGTTCAGGAAAACTCTACAAGTCTTAAATGAAGGTGTACGAAAACAACAATTATCTTCAAACCAAATTAAGGTTAAATTTAATTTAAAAGTCAAAATATTTGAAATCAAAAGTTGGTGATCCCTGTGCTGCTGCTTCCCAGGTTATATTGCAAACTTGGGTGTGAGCCCTGGCTTTATTTTGTGGCTTCTGACTGGCACCCCAAGAAAAAAAATACTGACAAAATAGGAAGACTACCAACTTAGGACTAGTCAGCTTAGTTGCTAGAGCGCTGGCATGTTAATACAGAGGTTACAGGTTCATGTCCCGCTCTTGTCAATTTTGATCTGTTCAACCCAAAGTTTGTTGAACCTAAAAGGATACAAATGACAACAGAAATATTCACAGCATTGTCTTCACTTCCTGAGGCAACAATTGCACACTCACCTACAAGAAAACAAGAAAATTAATTTTTCTTATCAAAGTACAGTCTTGTTTCTTTCAGACAGTTTGACTTTAAACCAGATGTCAACCATAAGTTTTTCAAACAAAATGGTATAAAAGATGCAGAATACAATCCAATAGTCAGTGCGCCCTCTACATTTTGTCTTTCTTCATATCGTCATATCTTCTTTCCAATAGTCTGATTGTTTTACAGAAACTTGTATGAGCCATTAAAATCAACAATTGTCATTGAGAAAGCTTCTTTATATTGGTGTCTAAACAGAGTTTCATACACAAAACAATTTATAAGTGGCGAGAAAAAAAGTTGCTTTTTGATTGAAAATAATCCCACATGAGTAACAGGAAGCAGATTTTTAATTCAAAGTGAACTGGTTAATATTCAGGCTTTTAAGACATGTGAACCAGTATTAAATTTGGCTTCATAGTACTGAATCCAGCAATATCAGTAACAATCAGGGTAAGAATTTATAAGGATTCAGCCTACCTTCAGGTACTGCAACAGTAGCTAGATGTTTGATGCAACTCACTTTCCGTCCATGCAAACTTTCCTGTTGTGTAAATAATATAATAATATAATAATAATAATAATAATAATAATAATAGTCTTATATAACGCACACATCTAGGAACTCAAGGTGCTTGAACAAACAAACATAATATGTTAAGACCCAGTGCAATGCTTATCAATCAGGAAGGGTGGATACAACCATCTAGGGGTAGTGAGAGGAGGGGGTAGTGTAGGGAAGGGGTAAGTGGAGGGTAGGGGTGGACAGAGGTGAATGTGTAAAGACCCACCTTTAGTATGGGACGTTGTTGAAGCTTCTCTGCTGGTGCTGTACACACAATCACTTTCTTTGCCTTAATACAAGCAAAGAGAGTCTGGGTACTTCCAGTTGCAACTACCTTTGTTGAACTATCCCCTATGGTCGGGGATCTACCCCCTGGGGTGGGGACACAAGTAGCAAAATCCCAAGCTCTGTGACCACCACCACATTGAATCTCAACCAACTTCTTGCTACTCTGTGTACTCCAGATAATGAACGATGACTGTAGACAAAAGACAAACAATTTTGGGTGAAAATGTTTTTTTACAATAGCAAGATTTGAACATGACCTCCAGATTAACGTGCTTGCGTTCCACCAACTGCTATCTATCTTTGTTTTGTGACATCATACTTTGCCTAGCTACAATGAAGAAAATCTTGTTTTAATACCTTTTTACTTGTTGTTACTTTGTTAATGAAAAATCACCCAACACAAGGTCAAATGGCTACTTAAGGGGAAGACTAGAATGTTAATATATTTTGTAAAAACTGAAAACCCAACTCACAGAATGGAAACCTGATACCAGAATGTCATCAGATGATGTGAACACTATACTCTCAAGCCAGTTAAATCCTCTGTAAACCTGTGGATCAAATTGATAACAACATTATTTGAGGTGGAATTCGAACCTGCCATCGCTAGTGCTCTACCAACTGTTCTACATTTTCAAATCAAGTCCATTGTCAATGGTCTGAAAGTTATTTGATGAAGTCAGACATCATGTCTTGATTTATCGTTAAAACCAATGATGCAATAGACTGGAGACTTTCTGTTCTTCAAATCAATCATACCTTGAATGTGTTCAGCATCTGCAGTCTTGTTGCCTGTATCCCGTACTGCCTGTATGTGCCATCTCTACCTGCGCTATACACATAACCAGCATGGTGGCAAACATGCGTGACACCAGCCTTACCATGAACACCGAGAAGACACTGTGCCGGATCAGCTGGCTGAACAAAGACAACAAGTTAAAATGAATAACTTCTGGTAAATATTGCAAGTTCTGTAATTACTGCATCGGCCATAAAGAACAATATGTCTTGGTTTTACCATTGCCCACAGGTAAACAACAAACACTGTTCAGTACTCGGTGTTTTCCCAAGCCCTGCACAAGAGGTACCGGTGGATTGCTTTCTACTGTCTCTGAGACTTCCTGTAAGTCACCCATTCCATTTTAACCATTTTGGTTTTCCAAATTCTTTACCACCATGGTATAAATTAGAGAAATACCTGGTCACAATTGTGTTTTTTAAAGATAGTTGTAAAAATAAAACCCTGACTAAACAAACATTCTCGAAAAATGCTCTTTACTTTTCTGTTTTTCAGAAAATTTAAATAAAAGCCCTCTTTGTTCACCCTGACCCGGCAAGCCCCTCAACTGTAAGCCTTTTTTATTTGCAACAAAATCGTTTCCTATTGAGCATGGGACAAATTGCATGAAAAATTGAAATTACCCTGGGTTGAATCATTGATAGAGACAAATTCCAGAAAATGGCCACCCCTCTAGGAATTCCTACAGGGAGTGTAAATAAATCTTTGCCTTGAGTTATAGCCACTCCTGGCTGTTACCAATCATGTCTTCAACATATTGCTTCCAGATGACTCGACGGCTTGGAAGTTGTTTTATAAAAGGTACTCTTAGAAACAATACGATGGTGTAAGAGTGTAAGTTTTTTCTGATACTGTCACTAAATGTTCAGAGTCAATTTTGAATTGTAAGATCTCACCTCTACGTCCTCTTTCTTTTTTCCTTGTTGCAGCTGGCTGTACAGAAGTACAGATCCCCTTCGATCTCCGCAGACAACAGCGCCCTCTTGGTGAGGAATAAGAGCAACGGTCGTTAACCATCGGTGTTGGGCTTCAGGTAATTTAAATGCGCTCTGTTTGTCAAGACTGAACCCGTCTGATGATCTCCTCAGCTTTAACCAGAACTACAGGTTTATCAGAAGGTTAGCATTCATTTGCAAAACTCTGCAGTTGAAATTCATAACAGCAAACAATTCTTCTCATAACAAAAGGATCATTTTTGGCTCAGTGGTTTCTTGCCCTACCTTTCATGATTGTGGGCCTTGGATTAAAGCTGCCTTGAATGGGGGCCTTGCAAGTGGATTGGGTTTTCAGTCCAAGCTGATTATGTAGATTTTTCCTCCCATATGTAATACTGAACCTTCTTGTTTCCTATCCACTCTTTTATAAGTCGAGTGAGGCTCTAGGTTTAATGAGATAGATAAATGAAGGATCGAATACTAACCACTAATCCTTCAGGACCCGATGCAAAAAGATCCTCTTCATCCATCCAACACAAACTGAACAACTTTCCTGAGAAAACGGAAACCTCCACAAGGGTACGACCAGAGTCTGTTAAAAAAGATACACTTGAAACAATGAATGCTGACCTACAAACTATCATACCTTTAAAGAATATCAAAGAATAAACCACTGACTGGGTAAATTTTAAATAATTTGGGGTTGAACTCAAAGAAGTGACTAGAGCGGGATTTGAATCAACGACCTCCGGATTTTTTGTTTTGCAGATTTTTACTGGTACCAGAGGACCAGTACTGATGAGCTGAAATTTACAATTACAAAATCAAAAATACTAAAAACAGAAACTTTGAGGAAATCTTGCAAAAGTAAAAGGAGTCTTACCGAGTGCTATAATTTTGACGTTGCCATGTTTATTTGCTATTGCAGCTACTTGATGAGATGGACTAACAGTTAGTAGGCTGTAGGATTGGTAGTTTGCATCTTGAGAAAGTAATCGCCATTCCTTGCTCTGTAGTGTATAGCTAAATAGACAGCTAATGGAAGGATGGAAAACAAACAAGTAGAACATTATCCTGGATATTTACAAAATATTTTATGGTCAGCAGTTTTTTAACGATTAGTCAGGTTACAGGAAACAACAGTTATTTTTTGTTTGGCCTTTCAAGTCCATCTCAAGTCCATGCAGTTAGAATAAGTAGATGTACTAGATAATTTTAAGTCTTATAACTAGGTTTCTTGAAGATTGGGGCATCTCAAGGAGAGATCTTAAAGAAGTTGAGTCAAGCTTACCCATTTAAGGTCATGATGACTATTTCTCCTGAGTTGAGGACAGCGAGTTGTCTCGGAACAAGTTTTTCCACATCATTAAACTCATTATCTGTGCTGCTATGAGAAGCCAATGAGTCATGACTACTCAGTATAAACTGAGCTTCTCTCACTGGATCCAATTCCTCTGTCTTTATGCCTAAAATATGGCAATATTATTGGTTTTAAGTATTGAATTGTATAAGATCACTTGTTTACAAAGTATACAGCTATGTAATATCAATAATGAACACTTATAGCGCCGGTATCCACTATTTTGGACACTCATGGCCAACAAAAATTATTACCCCTGGGCCATTTATTAATTCCTTATCTCAGCTCCCTTTGGAGTATTCAACCAGTGCTGCCGAATATGTAGGGCACTAAGCTAAATCAACAAGAAGAACCATCTCTGCCCTGACAGGTACCCATTTACTGCTGGGTGAAGATTTAAGCAAGTGTCCTGCTCAAGGACACAAGTGTCCGGGACTCAAACCTACAACCCAATTTCTTGGCCACCTTACCTTGAGTTCGGTGCAGAAGATCACACAGCCATGTACAATATTATGTTCCATGTGACAATATTCCACTGTAAGCCACGCCCACTTCCTGTCAGCATACTAAACTGATGAAAAAACATTACGTTGACAGAAACAAGCGATGACCCTACCTTAAATTACATGAATGACTTACATTGCTCTTGTTTACTTGCGATGGACCACATACGTATACTGCTATCACCACCACCAGTAACCTGATTAAATCCAATTACAAAAAAAAATGGAAACAAAAATATTTCGGCAGGTCTGAAAATTTTACATCACAAAGAAATAACAAACTGCCCTTTCCAACACCATGGCTATGGCTTGGGCTCAGGCTTTGGCTAAGGCTCTGTCAGCCATTTTGAAAACGTGCACTTTGAGTCAGAGGTTTCAAAAAGGCAGAAGAAGCCAAAGTCAAGACCCAAGCCATAGCCGCAGTTTTTAAAAGACCATACGCCATTTTCAGATACGGTGGACACTTTATAATTGCAGTATTTGGTTTGGGTCTATCTGCCTGTATGCATCCAAACAAATCAGTGCACTTCTACGGTAACTGCCATATCCCCAAAAAGGCTAACACTATTTCACTATTTAGAGGATTTTAAGAGGTGAGGTGCTTCTGTACAAGAGGGGAAGAGTGTTTAGAGTATATGGAAATTGTTATTTATTTACTTATTTATATATATATTTTACTTCTTTCTTCCATGGGGGGGGGGAGGAGCTAAATAATAATATTCCCGGTAACCATCGGATGAGAATATCTAAACAGACCATGTACTTACAATTGTTTTCTGGTTTTCATGGACAGCAAGGCTCCATATACTTTGCCCCTGCAATGACAGACCAAGGAAAAGTTACACTAATGATTATGAAGCCAAGTCTCTTAACAGTTTCCGCAAGAAACCCAACATCTACAGTAACTCAACATTCATACCTTTGGAAGCTTGACATCAATCTAAATGTAGTCAGTTTGTTTGTTCACATTTTCAAATTGCAGGAACTCAATTTTGTAATTTATTAGGAACAATTACGGCCCTTACCTTATGTCCACTAAATCTGTCAATAATCTCACCATTACTATTCCATACACAACACACTGCATCCTGTATAAATCAAAATCAACACAAAAGATGTTACATGTGAGTTTCTTAATCAAACTTTAGTGGCAATGAAAAGTTCTTCTACAATGGTCCTGCTAACTTCTGTCAACACATATGGATTTTGTTTTCCAAGAGAATCAAATGTGACCTTGGGCAATTCTCTGGGCCAACAATGTGAAAGGAGATGACTTATTGTATTAGCTCATGCCTGGAATTTCATCTTTGAGAGGGTAAGGATGTTTTATTTTTTGCAAAGAGTACTTCCATTGTAAAAATCTTACAGTCAACGGGAGCCTTTTGAAGAGGCATCGAGGCCAAGACCAAGACCAGGGGAAACAGCAACAATGGTCTCTGTGTAATGCTAGACCTGTTTGCTAAGATACTCTCCTTTTACATTTCTCATAATTTTTTTCTAGAATGACTTGAGGATATTGCATAGCATGGATGTTTTTAAATATCTTGTCAGATTTTGGCACTTTTAAAAAAACAAAGTGCTTCATAAACAAGTATATAATTCTCAAGTCAAAAACTAAACATTTACCTTAAATTATTTTTTTTTTAAATTCCTATGTAAACTTGTTTCCTGTAAACTAACCCTATGCAATGTTTTAAAGGGTTGTTCAAGTTTGAGACTGTCATTTAAGCAATCATGCTCACTTACCTCCCCTACACTGACAATGGCATCATCCAGTATCTTGGCATCCCACACCCTTGCGCTATGCCCATATAAAACCATTTGGGCATTATCACTTTGTTCTCTAGGGGTACTTTCAAGATCCAGATGCCACAGGCGGATGCTGCGATCATCGGACACAGAGCAAAGGAGTTTACGTTTTTGGTGGTAACTCATGTTGAATATTACACCCTGGAACCAACAAAAATCACGATTTGAAATAATCCAAGGGGTATGCCCGTATTCTTGCTTTTGTAATTTGGTTATCATTAAGGTACACAACGAACTTGACAAAAGCTTATAGGCATTAGTATTATATATTTCTGGTAAAAAACGCCTCATAAGTGAACTTAATCACTGCAGCTCACAAGCCTACAAACAAAGGGTGCTTGCTATGTGAAAAGTGAAAAAGAAACAACGGGGTTAACCCATACTCTCCAATAATAAGTGTTCTAGGTTCTTTGAGCAGTTAGGTCAAAGGTCACCTAGTTCCAAAGTAGTCTGACCCATGACATCACTCCTGAACCAAATGTATGCAAAACATGCTGCATGCGCACCCAGCAGGGCAGAAACTTAATGTTTCATTTAGTCATGACTTCAGGAGGCATATCGTCTTTAGTAGACCCCTTGCATATGACATCACAAGCCCAAGTGTCACCCTTACTGAGGTAGTTCATCGAGAGTTGCACACTGCACAGACACGCTTCCAGTGTTTGACTTCAGCGATAGCAGCCAAGGCAAGAGGTCTATGAGTGTTGCACACTGCACAGACACGCTTCCAGTGTTTGACTTCAGCGATAGCAGCCAAGGCAAGAGGTCTATGAGTGTTGC
>JAUELU010000003.1:2311016-2323191 GCA_032357145.1 Evasterias troschelii
GATTGAATGTTTTGCTAACATTCGGCCGACCATGCCAACCGGCGCACTTTGTTTATCAACAATGGAAAGGTCTATAATAGTGGGGCCAATCCACTCTATATCCTTGGCCCTAGTGCAATTGCAAACCAATTCTTGTGCCCCTGGTTTGTTTTTTTCCGCCCCGATCTGCATTATGAAAACTCACCGATTGAGTGCCAATATACTTGTAAATAGCCGGACAGCAGGTAGAATTTGTTTTAAAAACATCACAGATTTGGGGGGAAAATTGACTGCTTTTCGAGTCGCGAGTGAGGTCGCCCTGTTGCCGTTTGTTTTCCTTTCCGCGTGAGTGGCGGGTTACCATTGTCCATGGGTCTTCTTGAAAGACACTTGCTGCATCAAGTTTGGCTGCAGCCAGTCTCGCTGCATCCAGCAGTGCAGCCAGTCTCGCTGCACCACGTTTGGCTGCAGCCAGTCTTGCTGCATCAAGTTTGGATGCAGCCTACTCGCTGCAGCATCAAGTTTGGCCGGCTGCAGCCAGTCTCGCTGAAGTTTGGCCGGCTGCAGCCAGTCTTGAATGAAGTTTGCCAGCAGCCAGTCTCGCTGCATCAATTTTGCATGCAGCCAGTCTCACTGTTAGGCTAGCTCTAAGATCGAGGCCGCCGACGCGTGTTTATTGCTGATGATAATCACTTAATCATCATTGACCTACACATGGCGTCACCTTTATAATAAGCAAACCCATGCAATCACTTTCCTGCCGCTATTCATGAGCCATACAAATATACACACCGTTGATTTTTAATGCAGCCGTTGTATCAAAAGTTTCTCTGTCATTTTGTTAATCAATCTCCATCAAGTGAAACCTTACCGGCAACATTTTGTGAAGTCTGTATTAAAAGTACCAATCAGAAATTAATTATGTTTCTGTTGCTTTATAGAAATATAAATAGATAGAATATAATTACAATACTCTCATATCGCACTATAACGCTAAATTGTAATGTCAATCAAGAGGACAAAAATTACCTGCAACATTATTTTGAAGTCCGTTTTAAAATTAACGATACTCCCATCAATAATTTCGTTAAGGAGATCTTAATTTTTTGCTTTATAGATGTTAAATAATTAGTTCTTTTATTGTTCAGTTCAAATAGATAGACACTAACGGTGTACATTTTAAGGCTTAGATAGTGAAGGCAGGCAGATGATGATTAGTATTTTTATTCATGCATATTAATAATGTTCCCGAGGAGTACCCGTTTCTTAGTGTTCTTTTATTATTTTTTCTATTACTTATTAAATATTAAAAACTTTCAGAAGTCACGGCCAGAGGCCGAAGTGAATTTGATTTACAATACTAAAAATTAGAGAATCAATTAATATAATTAAAAGGTAAAAAGACCCTAAAAAAGCACTAAATACACTCAAAAAACAAACATAAAAGATGGGGAATACAGGGGGGAAAACAATAATAGGACGGAAGCAAGAGCAAGAAAATGGTCCAGCCAAAAGTGATAACAAGTACAGTATCGCCACCTTTCAATAGTCGATATACAATTCCAATTAAAACATTGGGTATTGTGAAGAAAATTCCTGACGAATTTTATAACCCTTTGTAAATTTGGTTGGACTTTCCGACAGTACTCTATTTTGTCCCCATGGCATTAAACTATACGACTGGTTGCACCCTGAGGCAGAAGGACCCACATTATCCATTCAACACTACTCAGTTCTGTTCAGGATGGAGTGTCTAATAAATGTAACTTCTCCCCACAATAGTATAAGTTTGAGAGGATTTGTCGCAACCTCAACGTTTGAAGTTGATATCCCAAAGGCCACCCGTGAGCTTGCAACTATACCACCAGCCACACGTCAATTCTTTGTCGAATTTAATTCATCCCCAGTTATTTGAGTTCGGCACGGCAAAGTGCTACGTTTAACAAAGGCCTGACCTGGTCGTACTTTTCTTCACCATGTCAACAGAATGTATCATTGGTTTTTGTTTGTCCTATAGATAGGAAATAAGATACTGTTTGTATAATTACAGCGGTCAAAGCCAAGTTGTCGATTCAACATGGCCTACGACGCGCGTAACGAATTTTTCGTGGGTCACGCAACCGAATTTCACTTGTTTCTACTACTTAGAGGTCGGAGTAGGTTGTTCATTTGCCAATCATATGCACCGTGCGAACAAATATTATATGCATTTCACTTTCATTGTATCATATCTTTGGATCACTTCTAAGATGGCCGCAGGATGACGTCAATGCAAAAGGTCTATTATGTTTGCCTACAATTTTATGTTCTGCTGATCAGTCAAAAATTAATATAGCAAAACAGCACATAGGGCCTTATGAAGTAAAGATTTCTGTTTGACGAATTCTAAAATGTGAACAACTAGATAATTTTTGTTTATATATATATATAGCAGCTCAAAACAGGGACAATTTTAACATCCACAAACGGCACTTTCGTTGTGATAACAGACAATCCTGCCTGCCGAATTCCTACGCAGTTACACATGACGGTGCCCTTTAATGGTGCTGCATACGTTTGGTAATTGGAGCCTACTGATTTGTGTTAATCCTAAATGTAGGTACATAACACAGGTAGGCCCTACATAATTGTTATACAGGCTATTAGTTTTCTTACTGGCATAATCTTTATTTTTCGTATTAATATTAATAACCTTTTAAATGTTTCGGGTTTTTTTGCATTTGTTTGTATACTGCTTATTTGATGAAAAATGTATAACCTTCACCAAAACAAACAAATACATGCATTCTACGAAAACGATGAATAATGCAACATTATGTCGAATCACCTTGACATTTTCGTGAAGCGAATACAAAGAAAACAAAGGATAAAGCAGAACAAAATAACTTACCGAAAAAAATATCAAAAGAACAGTTGAAAAAAAAAAAAGTTGTTGGAATGCATGATTGAATCCCTCCCTTAAATTCGATCATGACGAAGTGGGTGAAAATATTCAGAACATAATAATACCCGGAACAAAACAAACAACCGAAGAATCAGCATAAGGTTTGTCAAATGTTTATAAAAAACAGACTGGCCTATTTTTCCATAAAAAGAAACAAAATATGCAAGGTCCTGAATGACATTTTTGTTTTCATTTCAACGTTTGGAAAAACACATCTATAGAAAAAGACTGCCAAAGAAAATTGCCAGAATCCTGATTACAATGCCAAGTAAGCCTATGTCAATAATTGGCAGAAAATGTATTGACCGTAATTAATATCAAAACCATGTATATAGCACTTTGCTTGTAAATAGAACGCACATAGATATTTATCTGAAAGAGACAATTTATTTTTCACATGATCTCTCACGATAGAGTCAGCGTGTTGTCCAGACTAATCCATGTGAGGTCCTTTTCATAATATTCTGGGTTTTACTGCCATTACTGGGACGCTTTTGCGCTCGGCTTTAATTAGTGTCACGCAATTAGCGTTTTGGGGTTTTACATCAGCGTCATTTTGTTGGAGATGCCTAGGGCAACGGCGCACCCGGGGGGAGCACCCCCCCCCCCCCCCATCCCGCAAGAGGGTACAAAAAAACACACACAAAAACAACAACAACGGGGGAGGAAGAGGGAAGGAAAGGGGGGGGGGGAATGGGGGAGGGGAGGAAGGGGTAAGGAAAAAAGAGCCGAGGGAGAAAAGTCGCAAATGTGTGTGTAGCTTCTGGTTTTTATTTCCGGTGGCAATATTTTATTTTCTTCCTTTGCCAATCGCATTTTTTCCCCTGCCAAAATACTCTTTTATACGGGAGATTCGATAACGCGAGGTGCGAGGTGAAAGATTTTGAACACCATTTTATGACAACTCCCTATTAATTGCAACAATAACATATTAAGCATTTGAAACCAACGGGCTAATTTGTCCAGGATAAAATATGTTTCACGTCGTTCCGGCATTCAAGTACTACACTTGAATTAGAGAAACGCCGGATAGAAATGTTTTTTTACCCGCGCGATGTTTGTTATGAATATGCATGGCACCAGATCATAAATGAATATAAACACGCATTGCTTCTTTTCCACATTTTTCATTTTAGTCGGCTATGTTCAGGGATTAAAAAGGTCTGCAATCCTATACCCTTTCCAAATTACACATCACATTTATGCCCTGGTTAAACTTATAGTTTCATTTTTAACAGCAATCTGATTTAAATTATTGTTATGTGACACCACTTTCGCAAAACAAAGGTTTATCGATGATCTGGGTTTGCCGCCCACATAATGGAATTTGCCGCCAAGTGATGAAAAGTATGAAAATGTTAATTTAATTGTTATGGGGTTCTTTTTGGAATACAATTCTTATGGAGAAGTAAGATTCGGAAAGGTTAAAAGCATTAATCTTCAACATAAAGGCCAAGGCACCATGAATGATACTTAAACCTTCATACAAAAATGGAATTATATTTTAGGAAACTAACACATGTCAAGAGCATTCATTTTTGGAGTGTCGTTGAATGATTACCACGATGATGAGATTGTCAACATGTGCACGTAGATGCAGAATGCTGTAACCGCTCATGAGCAAATCAATGTTAGGCCTCGGTGCTACTTCAAAAGTTTCTCATAGACGTTAAGATTTTCCAATGGAAGTGCCCATTGCTAAATGAAAACATTCTTGCCCTCTCAAAGATGAAACTGCAGGCAGAATTTGTCTTTGCCTTCTACATGGTCTACTTCTGGCAAAGCGAACATCCTTCCTTCGAATCTGAAAATATCATTTCACAATTTTCTACAGTTTTTATTTTTACTTTACAATAGAAACTTAACGGATGAGTGAGTAAGGGAGTGGTGCTCAATGAGGCGAGTGTGAAAAGCTCTCTTTGTGGGAATAACGCATTATTAATGTTCATTACCGTGCATGTTATATTATCACCATTATGTCGTGAGTGGTTTCAAGGGAGGAAATTAGTGAGTCTGGAAATGCATGCACAGTGGATGGACAAAATAAAAGCGTTTCTCAGTTTATTGCACTTGCAGAAATGTATTAATATTTTGGATCGGATCAGGATATCGTGAACGATTGCTGTTTCTCTCTTCTTCAGTTGAGAGTAGAATTCAAAATGTTAATTGTCACAGTGCAGAGCCATTTTGTTCATTCGAATGCAATCAATAAAAGTAGAAGTTAAGACTCCGAAGACCGATTTAGCATACATGTTTGTACAGGTTTGTTATTTCATATATGTTGGGTCACATCAGTGTGAATACTGGTCTTTGGCAATTACCAAAGTTGTACGATGTGCTTTAAGAGAAAATAAAAACCCTTGGACAAAAATAATCAGTTAAGTGAACGCAATAAGTGACTAGCCTCGGTTTATTAAAATAACTAACGATCCTTCACTTTATTGCCGTATCCATTCTTACAACTTAAGTGGAAATACATTATATTTTTAAGTAGCATTGACTTGCCATAAATCTTAACATGGTGGCAATTATAGTGCTTACAAAACTCCCTTGTACAATATGAAATACTTGGCAACAAAATGTTCACACTTATGCTCACAAGAACAAGATATAATAACATGAATACGAAAATGAGGAATTAGTTTTACGATGCAATCAATATTCATGGGCGTGGCTCTGAATGTGGTACTTCTTTATTTACAAAGATAGCAAATGTTACGAAAAAGAGTAGAAATATAGACTATGCTATATACTGATGGCCCAACTTCATATTGCTTTACTTATTGCTTTTCCCTTTTACTTCGCGATGCTCTGAGCACCCAATCTAACCAGACCAATGTCAACAAAGATTGAATTACAGATTGTATTTTAGTTCAACTAGACATTTTAATGACAATTATTTATTAGCAATCCTTTTATTATGCAATGAAAGTCAAGACGATACGCTCGAGCATAAACCGACGTTCATTTTCCGTGAAACCTTAATAGTAAGACACACGACTCTTTAAATTTGATAACATCAATAATGATTTGATTATATATGCATCAACTGTCATGAAATTACGCTCATAAGCGTAACTCAAACTCAATATACAAGAAACACAGTGTTTTGAAAAGGTTATGAACAATTTCTTAACATGATTTAACTTGCAATATCAACAAAAGCTAAGTGATTTTCGAAATCCCACGTAAAGGTTAATAGATGTAACGTTTATCAAAATAATAACGTGTATACTCATGGCCACAATGTATAGGCCCTAAATAGAATTTTTTTTGAAAAAATCTAGGTTAGTATACTTTTCTAATTCAAAAAAAAACAACGTTCAGATACAGAAAAGGAAATGGGGACAAGATTTAATCAACTGAATTTTTGGGCCGTGTTTTATTGACTTGCATTGCAACGCAGTGTAACAATCAGGATGTACTCAATCATGTAGAAGCATTTCTAGATTGGTCAATGTACGTTTCTTTTTGAGGAATGAAGGCTTTCTAAGGAAAAAGGTCTGCTCTAATCGAGTTTCACTGGAAACACCCGGCAAAAAATCAAATTGTAATTCTGTGACTTCTTTGTAAGGCTGTATTTTAATCAATTCCAGATGTTTTATTTTGTATTGGAAATTGTTTAAACACAACACTTGCCACCGCTAAACCTGCTTGCTTTTATACAGGATTGGTGGAGCTGACAAAATAGTATCATACGTGTTGTGTGATAAACGTAAAATGAAATACACCTGTGAAGATTTGGGCTTATAATCCGTTATGTGAGTCAGGAGAAAATAGTAAAAACATGCACAATTTTCAGCATGTAAACACATTGTCCTTATAGTTTTGGTTATAACAACCGAAATAAGCTGTTGCATTTTCTTTTTATTCGTACTTACAGTTTTCTCGAATATGGCTTCCTTTTCAGAGGGAAATATTTCACAGAAGAAATAGTTGTAGCGTGAACTTCGAAATCAGTAAGCTTTCGGACTAAAATGAACAATGGTATTTCCGTAACAGTACACTGATCTCCACAATTTGAGATCTTCTGATTCTCCCACCCTTATTCCCAATAAATGTAAAACTGGCATTTTTAGGCAAACACGATAATTTTGTTCTTTACTTTCCAGTACCGGACTAGGGTAAACATTTTAGGGGGGGGGCACAAGGGGTGAACAAGCCCCTACTCAACGCTCTTGTTATGCCATTAACTACTTTTATAAGATAAAATATGGCGTGGTCGAAAAAACAAGTAGGCCTACAAAGTCTGCGTGTAAAACGGAGAATAGTTTTAAAACAATTTTTTTTTAAATCACTTAAGTTCTCAAAGAACAAAATCAAATCAGAAAAGTAGCCACCCCATGGCGTTACCGCAAACAAAATAAGCTGAAACATCACCATGTATTGTCCCAAGACTCACATACTGTATGTACATCAATGAGAGTAACACGAACACAGGCATTATTTTACACACAAAAAACTCTTTCAAAACAGCAAACCTACTCAGTGTAAAAATGCCATCAAATAAAAGAAAACAAACTGACACATGCTTTTTCGGGCACTATTTAAAAAAAAGGTGAGCGTAGCTTGATATTAAAGTTCGTCAGGTTATTATTATTACTTGGTAATTATCATTTTACCGGTACAGAAACACTTGGTTGTTTTGGTGCAAACTCGCGGCACGCAATCGGATATCAGAGTGACATTTTGATTGGGCGAAGTGGATGACGTATGTTTGACCAATCAGTGATGTCTGGTTTTATGATACGGAATGTAATGTAAGCAAGGCATGACGGTGTATCAGTGTTCGTGTGGATACAGTCAGGGACAGACGACCTTTCCATCGATGATCTCTGAATCTTTCTAACCGTCGGCTCGTGTGTGAATAATGGCGGTATTACTGTTTCTTCGCATTTACAAAACTTTAGTCGGCCTGGTGGGTATTCTCGGCAACAGCCTGGTCATAGTGGTCATCTATAAGGTCCATTTCATGCACACATTGACCAATGGATTCATCTGTCATCAGGCGGTCATTGACCTTCTCGGGTCTCTCTTGTTGCTTCTCCAAAGTAACATCCCCGTTCCGGACCCTGTACCAGAAACCCTCTCAGGTGAGATCTTGTGCCGTGCTTGGATCGGAGACGCCCTTCAGTGGTTGCTCTACGTCACGTCCACGTTCAGCCTACTCGCTCTTACTCTAGAAAGATATGTGGCTATCGTTTACCCATTCCGCTTCAATTCAATTTTCTCCCAGACTTCGGCCATAGTAATCGGCGTTGGTGTATGGTTGATTGGGATTGCTCTCAAATCTTACTCATTCATGATTTACACCGTAATAAATGGGGAATGTAAATTCAAATCTATTCAAGGGTCTAAGATAATAGGTCCTCTTCTGATAGTATTGCAGTACTTCGTCCCTTCATTTATCATGTTGTTCTCCTACACGCACATCACGGTAACATTAAAGCGGAGTGCTGAGCAGGTAGCACCGCTGTCTCTCGACCGGCGTGGAGCCCCCGCAGCCCCAGGGGAACGTGTTGTCAACGAGCAGCAAGAGTCACTCCTCCGGGCGAGGCGTAACACCTTCAAGACCTTGCTCATCGTCTTCGCGATTTTCTTGGTATGTTGGTCGCCGAGCCAGGTTACCTTCTTCTTGTTCAACATGGGCTGGATCCAAATTGACTTCGACGGACCGCTGATGGTTTTCAACACTGTGCTCGTCGCATCAAACTGTTGCATCAACCCCATCATATATTCCTTTAAGTATAAACAGTTCCGCAAGGCATTGAATAAGATGATAGGACGTCGAACCACGCGGGATGACGGACTGCATCCATCTGTGATAACTGTCACAGCGGAGTCAGCTACTCGACAAACACATTTGTCTTAGACAAACCAATCCGAAGTCCAGAGAGGCCCAGCCAAGGTTGTTGAAACACCAGCATCTTGTTGTTTTTATCACCAAAGAACGTATAGTTGGGCAGAATAAATAGTAATATTGTACGATGTCAGACGCTAGTCTGGGTCCCGGTACCCAGTCGATTGCACGATATGTAGGCTCCCCTTATAACTGTGAGACTTCTGTGCTCTCTGTGGGTCTTTGTGTATAGGCAGACCCTTTAAAAAACCTCGATCTACATTGCAAAATGTTACTTCAATGTCTACTGCAACTAAAACATCGTATAAGTTCCACGTCTAGCACTGTATGTTGTTTTTTCACATTCGAATACAAAACATTTTTTTACATCACAGAGAAAGAGTCGCACCAGCTAACTATACAATGTTTGGGGTATTTGAGTTGCAACTCTCTAAAGCGAACTTCTGCTGTCACCTTGTGTTTTGATGTCAAGTGCTTATTTAGTTCAAAAATGACAAAGGCACCTGATGATGTTGAGCTTAGGCTGTTGTCAGAGGTGTCAATATCGAGCTAATAGAGAAATCTGCAGACTTTGGAACGCTGGTGGCAACAAACACCAGGTAAATGTCCACTGTTAACGTAGTTATGAGCTGAGCACATTTCAGAAAAAGACGCTAGTCTGGGTCCCGGTACCCAGTCGATTGCACGATATGTAGGCTCCCCTTATAACTGTGAGACTTCTGTGCTCTCTGTGGGTCTTTGTGTATAGGCAGACCCTTTAAAAAACCTCGATCTACATTGCAAAATGTTACTTCAATGTCTACTGCAACTAAAACATCGTATAAGTTCCACGTCTAGCACTGTATGTTGTTTTTTCACATTCGAATACAAAACATTTTTTTACATCACAGAGAAAGAGTCGCACCAGCTAACTATACAATGTTTGGGGTATTTGAGTTGCAACTCTCTAAAGCGAACTTCTGCTGTCACCTTGTGTTTTGATGTCAAGTGCTTATTTAGTTCAAAAATGACAAAGGCACCTGATGATGTTGAGCTTAGGCTGTTGTCAGAGGTGTCAATATCGAGCTAATAGAGAAATCTGCAGACTTTGGAACGCTGGTGGCAACAAACACCAGGTAAATGTCCACTGTTAACGTAGTTATGAGCTGAGCACATTTCAGAAAAACATTAAAGGCCCTTTTTGAAACCACAGGCTTGGGATTAGGTTCCGTCCTCCTAATTAAAGCCCCGTAAGGAAAGCGCACATTTATCAAATAACTGACGGAGCCTAATCTGAAGCTCAAGTCCAAAAGCCGTGACATCGAAAAGAGCATTATTTCTGGAGGCCTTACTCTGCTGCCACCCAGCGTCCCCTGAGCCAGAAGTTGCCTTTTCGACTGCTGATGGTTCCAGAATGCGACTTCAAAGTCCCCTTGTAGCAGATAATCTTCTTCTGAATGATCTGAAGGAGGCGGCGAAGTGATTTTTGAAACTATTCCAAAGTCTTGCCAAATATCTGGATTGATGTAAAAAACTTCAGCTTCTCAATCTAGCAAAGACCAGTCCAGTGTTTCAAATGTTTCATCACATAGTTTACAGAACTAGAGACAGCACTCGTTATTACAAACACGTATACTACGCTGGCCTGTCATGGGCACCAATCCCTGTGTAAAACATATACAGAATGTTACAAAATGTTGGTTAGCCATGTCACATTTGTGTACGACCTCTTGTTCTGGATTTTACTCAGTTTAAAGGTTGGGTCATAGATCTCAAACATTAATCAACCTAGAATTTACTTGGTAAGAAGCACGACATCTGTTGACAGGACAAACTATTTTGAGAAAGGATTCCCTTCAAAGTATTATGGTTTAGATAATTTTCACCCACATTACATTTGAATGCTGGGCCACAGATGCTATTTTACCCAATGATGTCACTCGCTAAACGTGCATTTGACGTTTTGTGAAAATACGGTGATTTGTTTAGCTGTAATCACTAATCAGCCAACAAAATCACTGGATTGCGACTTTTATATTATCTTTCTTTTAAATGTTGCCTATATAAATCAGCACTACATGGACACAAATCAATCTAAGACCCTACCTTTAAGAAAAGGCTTCTATCTTCAATATTGTTGCCACTGTCTTTGTTCATGATGGAGGCCACAAATAAACAACAAAATTAAATTGTAGTCGTTCCGCATTTTTGCAATGCTAAAAGCTTTGAATAAAACAAAGGCAATCTGTATTTTTTAAAGAGAGTGACAGAACAAAACAGTTGCAGTGTGAGTGTGTTGGTATATAAACTTAAACATCTAAAACATTCGGCTTTGTCACATTTCGAGTATGGGTCGGTATAATTATTGTACAGGAATTATTTGAGTTCATTTCTGAAATTGACGTTGTTTAATCAAAAAGTCATTGAATTTGACATTTTGAATGACGCAGAAATTCTTCTTTGGATTGTACCATGGAGGAATAATGATTGTACATAGACCGATTTGTTGTGGTATCCGATGAAATCATGTTTCAAATTTCTCTCAGAGTCAAACTAAACTGACAAATTCATTTGCACCATTTTGAATTTAGGTTAAGACTTCAGTAAGGACTCTATCTATTGAACCATGAGTGCATCACAAATCTGAATTTGATCTTAGTTAGAGCCTCTATTTAAGCTCAGCAAGCCTTCAGCTTCATTCTTCTCTGCCTTTGATAAAGTGACGTACAGTTTGTACTTTCCATTTAAGCCGTTGAAGTGTAATATTTGAAAATAGTGATTAATGTTGTCACTTTACTGTTATTTATTCGCACAAGATAAATATGTGTTTCAAGTAACTATACAATTTATCGCAAGAATTTCATGAATTAATCTTGATTTGTCTGGAAATCTATTTTTGCACTTTGGTAACAGGCATAACATTTTGTTTTATATTCAGCGATGTTTTTCCTGCACTTATAGTATTACGCACTGTAATTAATGCGGCTTTGTGGCTACGGTTATAGCTGCGGTTGTGGCTGAGGCTCGAAAGTTACGAGACACAAGCGTTGAAGTATATATAGGAGACAGGACTGCTGAAAACTGATGATTAACGGAAAACTGATGTCTGATTCTGGACGTTATCAAGTATGAACAACGTTGTAAAGACGTAAATTGCAAGACGAACAAGTTGCTTTTTTAGGTGTTCGTGCATTTCAGCACGAACACATATTGTTATTGTTCTGTTTTTAGGTGTTCGTGCAATTCAGCACGAACACCTTTTGTTATTGTTCTGTTTTTAGGTGTTCGGCTAACAGCCGAACAACTATTGTTTCTGTAATGTTTTTTTTTTTTCCACGTCTTCTTCTTTCTCTCTGAACCTTCTCCAGCAATTTTGAACAAAAGTAAAGCTTGTACAAACTTAAAACTTACTA
>JAUELU010000003.1:2371394-2381651 GCA_032357145.1 Evasterias troschelii
CCAGAAACACCAGGGCAAACCCAGCCTCTTAATAAGGTGATGTGGCACTATCTGCAGCCAACCATGCCAGAAACACCAGGGCAAACCCAGCCTCTTAATAAGGTGATGTGGCACTATCTGCAGTCAACCATGCCAGAAACACCAGGGCAAACCCAGCCTCTTAATAAGGTGATGTGGCACTATCTGCAGCCAACCAGAAACACCAGGGCAAACCCAGCCTCTTAATAAGGTGATGTGGCACTATCTGCAGCCAACCATGCCAGAAATACCAGGGCAAACCCAGCCTCTTAATAAGGTGATGTGGCACTATCTGCAGCCAACCATGCCAGAAACATCAGGGCAAACCCAGCCTCTTAATAAGGTGATGTGGCACTATCTGCAGCCAACCATGCCAGAAACACCAGGGCAAACCCCTTAATAATAAGTGTACTGGTTCTTTGATGTTCAATACACACCACTTGGGACCTACGACTTTATTATCCCATCTGAAGGATCTGAAGCACTTATGGTTAAATGTCTTGCTCAGTTACTCAAAGGCCATGACTGGGATTTGTACCCACACTTTGACAACACCTTGAGTCCGGTGTTTGGCATTGACACAACCATCTTACCCCAGCAAAGATAGAAAACACTGGTACAATCATATTATTATTCAAATGGTCTAATATGGATTGGGCTGTCTACTTCTCAATAACTGATTATTCTTCCTTGTTTGTAACCCCTTGTTAACTGATTATTCTTCTTTGTTTGTCGTTTGTAGCCTTTGGTAAACCAGTCTCTGGTGGGAGCACTTGAAACTCAAGATTTTATTCAGATGGAGGGACCACAGATTTTCAGACAGGTAATTCCAGTTCTCTTTCTGTGAAAATAGTATAAATGGGAGTTTAAGACATCGTCACCACTTTTTATTCCCTTTGTAATGTGATTTATCTTAAACGTTTTCTCTCTTTTTATGCAGGAACTTGTTGCGTTCAGCAACAGGATTCTAAGCTATGCCGATCAGTATGTTTTGTATGTTCTGAAAGCGGTAAGTTATTAATTTGATCTTGAACAAATATAACAAAATGTCAATCAGAAATTTCTATATCAAAATAGCCATGGGTGGATTGTTTAACAACTTTTGATGATCAGCTCCTCTAAACGGCTAAATACTGTTTTGAAGGCAGCATTATTAGAGAGTTATTACTGACATATTTTTTTGTTAAGGATGAGAAATCTTAAGAGTAGTTTCCTGTCTTTTAAGACACTGGTCTTACAAACCCAATGGTTTGTTAAACCCATTACACAAACATCACAAGCTCAAACAGCGACCTCACTGAGGTCAAAGGATCAGTATTGCTTGCTTCTATTGATTGACCAGAGCGATGGTGACCTATCCAAGGGGTCTATTGGATAGACATTAACATGCCATGATGCAGACCTATCAGACTGATACCAAGTCACAGGTCAAAGGTTAATTGGTAGGCAACCATCAGGTTCTAAAGGCTGGTATGTGGCAGTATTCACATGCCTTAAAGCGTGACATCAGATGTTCAGGCTAGAGATTTCTTACCTTCAATCTTTTAGAATTGTGTCAACAACCAAATAATAAATGAAATGTCTGAAACTTTTACAGATTAACAATGAAGTTGGAGGATGTAAACGTCTTGCCAATGTATACGACTCCATGACGATGCTAGTTTGCAACCAAGTAGTGGATTCATTTGTAAGTTTCTGTAGCATCTACCAGATTTAAGTCAAATTCCTTTAAGTTGATGCCCTTACTGCTGCTTCCAAGGTTGTATCTTAAACTGGGTGTAGGGAAGTCTAGGGTGTAGGGAAGTCTAGGGTTGTATGACTTCTGACTGCCACCAAGTTGGTGGAGTGCCAGTAGGGCATTTAAACCCGGAGATCACCGGTTCAAATTGCACTCTCATCAATATTCCTTTGTTCATCTTCATTTTGTTGTCATTATCTGTCAACCGTCATCATACACCCAGTAAAGGCCGATTTTGCAATTTGTTCTTCCCTTCATGTTGAAAAACACATCAAAACATATCCTGAAAGACAGGCCGTGTCTGAATTGGCGTCTACTGCTTTGACTGTTGCTAAGGGTGTTGCTAAGGATGTCCTATACTTCAATGCATGATGGCGTGGTGATCAAGCCGTACTAGCCACAGCTAACAATTCAGATACATCCATATTTTATTTGTTCTGAACATGAAAACTGTGACCCTTTCATTGAAAAGGATGTCATATTGCAAATGTTTCCACTGTATGTATGTTGTGTCTATGATCTTGGCAGGATGATGTGGTCTAAAAGAAAATATTATATTTTTAATATTGATTTTTATTTTTTTTGCCCAGAATGGATTTTGGTTGTCGCTGGGATGGTGCATACTCTTCTTCATACCGAGTATCATTTTTGCCGTCAAACTTTCCAAATTTTACAGAAGGATGCGATTCTATGAGGATTACTACAATGCGTAAGTACAGCGCTTGGAGGCTCGTTCCCTAATCCTTTAAAACCCTACTGGACTCTGATTAGAATGGTATTTTTCTACAGTACATGTAGTAGTATCAACTCCATTAATTTCTTTCGGGTAATTCTTTATTCTGTATTGTTTATTACAGTCATGACATTGAGACGGTTCCAATGAAGATATACGGTAAGTAAGACACTATTCTATTGGACCACGTTCTTATCACCAAGAAATGCATCTTGTTGATCAACAGTTTATTTATTTTTTGAAAAACACTTGACTCATTCTGCCTGAATACAGGAAAACTTGTAGATAAAGAAGTTAGTGTCTTTCTTTATATTCTCACTATTAGTGATATGAGACGGGAAACATAGGAAAATATATAATTGACAATCAAGAGAATGAGGTGCCCTTTCCAATATTACAATACAGTTTGTTGTAAGACATTTTTATATATTAATAAATATTGATTGCAATGCAGCACTAAGTGCTACATTGGCTGAAGCAGGAACAGTGTTGTATGTACAGTGACCAGTCAGGTCAAGATGGGTTAATCTGACATTTCACTAATCAATCTAAAACAGATCTAAACTAATTTTGAAGACAAGAAATGTATTAAGAAATATGGCGTATTTACAATTAATAATCGGCATATCTGTTTCACCCGTAGAGTAACGATGACCCATCGACAATCTCCAGCAACTCTGACAACAAGCATCTGAACTTTGACCTTAAAAGGGCATTTTTCTTTGATACCTGAAAGACAATTTTATTTTTCTAAACGTATAAACGCTTAAGGTTGCATACACTTGCCTTTTCTGTCATCAAATAAATGATGGTATTCATTCTTAAATGAAATATTTAACAAGATTTGTTAACGGTTGAATGGGTTCTGACTGGCACCCCCAAACAAAGAAATTTATAAAGTAGGGAGACCGCCATTATAGAGCTAGAAAGCTCAGTTGGTAGGGCACCGACATGTTAATCTGGTAGTTAGTTGTTGGTTCAAATCCTGCTCTAGTCAATTTTTCTTTGTTCATGAAAAGTTGATATCAAGCTATTTTATGGCTACTACAAATAATGCCAAGTTATTATAAAACACCCCACCATAGTGGCACTTACCATTTTTCTTTATAAAAGTACATTTTATAAAAAGTTGTGCATTCGTATAGTTTTACTGATATACGAGCTTTGTTATTGAATGACTTAATACAAAAGAAATATATGTAAATAATGGACGTCAATCTTTAAAAGTAATAAATAATGAGTTAGAAAGGTCCCATAGTTTTGCTGGAAACATGTTACCACTATAAATTCAAAGGTGCATGTAAGCTTCCCTCATATAAAGAGGCCTAATTCTTATTTTGTACTTTTCAGTTGAAAGTTAACTAAGAAATGTAATGTAAAATGTTAGTTTTTAACCTTATTTACAATTGAATGTAATTTTTTCTCTCTTTTTTTCGGCTGCATGTTTAAGTTCACATTAACAAGATAATCTTGTCTTGCCAAAATTTGATGTTTGTATTTGTAGTAGGGTGGTCATAGCCTTTCATTAAGGGCTTCTTGGCTTAGATGCACGAGAGGCAAAACAATGAGGACCTTTTCCATCTTTTCAGGAATTTCTAGTTGTTTTCTGTATTTCTTAATTTATGCTACTCTCTTGGGTTAGTGAAACTCCAAGCCAGTCATAAGCGATTGGGTTAGCATTCATTAACCTTATATGAATTGTGATTGGTTAACCTTTCAGCACTTTACTTATTTGCATATAGATAGGTTGCAGTATGACGTTAGTCGGCCATCATTACGGGCAATTTGGAACACACAGTCATGCGTTTCGCGTGAGAACGGTGTGCAACACGCGCATACGAGCACATTTCACAAAACTCACTGCACGATTGGTCAGTGAACAACGCGGCTGCATTAATAATTAGAGCGCTTGACGCGCCTGCATGCCAAAATGCAATTTGCCCGTAAAGATGGCGTCTACTGGGAACTATCTATAAATTATGAATTATTTATGTTTGAATCTTTATGAATAATTTAATAGCAAAAAAGTCCTTGTGGCTTCTTTACCCACATGTGTGCATGTGGTTTCCCTTCCTGACTGTGGCTACATAGCTTTGTCTGAGCCACGAAGGCCTTGACGAAAGGCTAGGACTGTCGGAAATGAACAAGGTCCAAGTGCACTACTTGGTTGTATCTTTTGTTTGAGATGTTTGCACAGGATTTTCTTTTCTTGAACAAAAGTGAAAATGTTCAATCTTATCTGAACATCACAGTGTACATGCACTTAAATTATTTAGAAAAGTTTTACTAAAGGCTATTTCTTTTTTACATTTGCGCATATTCCCAACAAACTTTAAATTGGTTTTTATACTCTTACAAAATGTACGTGCAATACATGACAACCATTACTGATGGTTGACAGGGTACAAAGAATTAAAAGTGACCTTCCAATAGTTGAAATATTGACATTGAAGTTGATTTTATCCTGAAGATGTTACACACAGTTTAATATATATTTATCCTCTCTTTAATTTGTTTGGAAACTGTTTTAAATGTTTTAATTGAACCAGTGAGTTGAACAACAATTTAAAACCATTCAACTGCACAGGTTGTGTACACGGGTGTACTGTGTGGATGCATTCACCACCTGATACCATACTGCAGAAAGACATAGTTTATCTTTCTTTCAAAACCACAGTGGATCAATATACTGGTCAGACAGTGAGAGGGTTGACAATGTACTGTGTAGATGCATTCCCCACATGATATTGTTGTGTGACTGCAAGGAGGGCGAAAGGCTCTACGCTCTTCTTCCAGGCACAAAAGGTATTTTTTCCCCAGTAACAAAAAGCTATAAGCAATGAAATAGCCCCCGACATAAAATGTGGCCTTACTGTTACATTTTTGTTGCTAGAATTACATGTATCCCAAATTTAACCTTCCTATGATGACTTATGAATGAATGGCAGTAAACTGATCAAAATTTCACGCCATGTTGTCTTTAAACACAAGTTTGCTCATTCTCTGGTAACCTTTCATTGGCTGGTATAGTTTATCTATCAAATTGCAAAACAACTATGGTACTTTTTTTGCACATTACAATGGAACTATACATATTAAAACATCACGTTTTTGCAATAAATAAAAGTCTCTTCTATTTAAAAGTAAATTCTTTTTGCAGGTAAAAAGCTTATATTTTTATGTTGCCTGTAAACAATATTTAGATACTCTGTGCCTTATTTCAATGAAAACAAATAACTGCATTAAATTTGGGGTTATTTATAGACATGTTAAGGTTTTACTTAGATACTGTTTTAGTAGATTATATTACAAAAATCAAATAATATAAAATCTGTTGAAAACAAAACAATTGCACCAATAATATTAAAAAGCCTAAAGAAAAATGTATTTTAATAAATAGTTTAATTGCGTTTCAATTCATGTATGACTTGAGATGAATCTTTGTAACATTTTACTGTTCGCTTTCCTAGTTTCAAACGCTGTGGTCTTGAAATTAGACTGGCCCAATAAAAACACTTTGTTATTGTATCTTTAGCCTTGAAAAGCTCAAGCATTCATGTTTGAGAAATTGGGGTTGTGAGGATTAGCAAAGTTTCCTTTCCAAAACAGTTGACACTTAAATTGTTTCACTTAGCAGCAATTCCAAATTGCAAACATTGAGAGTGTGTTGACTCCTTGCTCTGACATTACACAGGGCTACTGTTTGCCCACATGCAATCTTGGGAGTCCAATTGTATGTCAAGATATACTGAGTGTATAAACACGCACGCATTGCTTAAAATTCACCATGCACAGTCAACAAGAAGAAACCAACTCCCCAAATTGAGCAAGCAAGATTTATTGTGTGAGGAGGTTATAGGTGAATTGTGTCAATTGGACCCTTTGCGGACAAAGAACTTCATGGTAGATAAACTTGTACGTGAATAACAAAATGACAATATCCGACTACAGTGCATATATCAGCAACTTAAATCTGAGAAACAAAAGTAGCAAAAAGCTCCAAGACAAGAAGTTAAGAATGCATCTCTAAAACCACATTCCTTCGATGGGAATTATTTCTCAAAATGTATACACTATCAACAGCTAAGTGCTTCTCACCAAGTAAGTTTTTATGGTCATTAATTTTTGGAGTAATTACCAAATATACCCTCCCTTTCCATGAAATGGAGATGAACAGGTCACCTAGCAAAGAGGTATGACAACAGGTCAACATGCAAAACAACTATTTGGACTCCAAGAAACCGAACAAGAAAAAGTGGGAGACAAAACAGAAGAAGGAGAGATGAACTAGGAACTTTATAGGGGCATTGCGAGGCAAAGAAAGCTCAGGGTAGAGTGAAATGGAGAATTGTTGAAGAGGCTGTCCTCATTCAGTGGAGTGAAATAGGCTAGAAAGAAGAAGGCTTCAGCCATGACCAGGGGCATTGAGGCATTTGCTTGCGTTGCCTCCCTCCATGAAGTATCCAACCAACCTGAATTTACTGCTCACTAGATGTCATAAGAGATTGCTCTCTCTCCCTGAGTAACACCATAGCCTTGTGCATCTTCTTTATATCTTTCAAGACACCTTGTCTGACTAATGAAGCCTGTGTGTAAGAAAGAAAAGGGCGTTTTAGATTTAAATCTAGAAATGCCTGTTTAATTACAAAAATTAAAGGCAGTGTATTGTACCGGTACTGAACATGTGCGGTGACACATTTGGGGGACATACCATTTATGAATTTCTGACTTTATTTTCCTACAAAAAATCATAGGGGCCAGTTATTCAAATGTAGGAGTAAACTTTTAATGATAAAATAAGAACATTGTTTTTATTTTTGGGATGAAAAAGAAGAAGACACAAGCAGCTAGTTGGGTTTGAGTGTGAAACGTGTTGGTTACGTTAAAGCAGGAGGCATTACATGCCCACTGAGTAGCGCAGCAGTCATATTGGCCAAAAATCCCCCGTTGAAATGCATCAAAGAGGGTGCTGTAAGATTTGCCGGCTAAATAGCGTTTCGTAAAACTTACAGCCAGTACTGGCTCTATATCCACTATCTGATATTTAAAACAAAGTTACTTCATGTACTTCAAAACATACTGTACAAGATACACAGTATGGAACATAACATAATTATGCAAATGAATAATCATTTTAGATTCACAAACCTTTTTCGTCTTCATGCTTCTTTCTTGATTTTGTTCATCTTGTTTTAGGCAGTCATGTAATGATCTTTTTCTTCCATTCTTGGTTGTCAGTGAGTTCATCACTGGGGAGCTTTGGAACTCAAAAACATCGGTTGCTTTTTGACATTCATCAACCAAAAAGATTCCATCATTTTCACTATATGAGGATTCTGTTGCTTTATCTTCTGCAGGGCCAGCCATCAGTTCATTGATTATATCATCGGAGTTGGAAACAACATTTATTATCAAAGATGATGAAATCTTTGCCGTTACTTTCTCTAGATTTGGGTTTCTCACCACCAAGTTCTCTGTTTCCTTTGTCTTTGAACCCTGCTTCTCCATCTGCAATGCATTTGTGTTTGAATGGTTTCTATGTTTTGATTTAAGAGGAGGAATAAATGCTTTTTTGTTCTTGCCCATGTTGATTTCAAGTTGCCGCTTTCAGTGTGAACTGTGAAATTAAAATGTGAAGAAGAAATAAAATGGAAATTGTGTGGCCAAATAAATACAGACCATGATACAATGTCACATGACACTCTATCTATATTTAAAGCTAGATTTTCATTTCATTTTTTTGTAATAATTTCACCCTCAAGAAGGATACAATCACAAAATTACAATGATAAAATTAAAACCAACAAGGTCGAAGGTGGAGTAACTAACCAACAGTTAAACAAAAGAAAAGGTGGCACCTTGATATAAAAGTTAAATTTTAAAATACTATCCTAATATATATGGTAAATTTCAAAGACCAGTATCCTCACTAAATACATGAAACAACAAACCTGTGAAAGTTTTAATACGCTCAATCGGTCATTGCAATCACCAGAAAAAAGGTGGGGGAAAAACCTACGTGTTTTCACTGTTTTCAAACATCGAGTTTTCGACTCGTATATCAAAATTAATTGTTTTACTCATTTCTCAAAACTATAGCATTTAAAGCAAAAATATTACAAAGGGAGTTTCCCATCAAATCATGACCATCTTTATAACATGTATTAAAGTTATGTGTGAATCTGTGATTGTGAACATTTATATTTTTCACTCTATTTCTAACCAAGCAATGTAAACACCTTTTAATCAGCTAGCTACCTCTGCCTGTGAACAGACAATTCATTCATAAACATATGTTTATTAAAAAGGGCATTAGTATCAATTGAGAAAAATATACATGAAACAGAAATATAAACTTACCTCGAGGCGTTTTGCCTGCGGTCTTTTGAAGCCGGAAGAAAATAAACCTAAAAAAGTTGATTGAAATCATATTGAAATAAAGAAGGGGCGTGCGCGCATTAAGACGATGGTGTTCCGCGCCTGCGCCGCGCCTAGCATGCGCCTCGATAGGGAGGGCGCGCGGGCAGTTTAGATTGTTACTTATTTACCACTTTTTAATACAAGTAGACTACACAGCAAGCACAGAATTTAGAGGCCTCAGCAAGACAATTTTTGAGCAAAATGCATGCAGGCTTGGTGTTCTGAATTTGCTTCAACGAGTTGTCTAACCATGGGTCTAACAGTGGGACACTACTTTATTAGAAATAAAGTTAAACGATTAAACAAATAATAATCTGGTGTCCAAGAGTTTTAAATTCCAAATTATATTCTTTTGCCATTGATTCACTGTCTGAAGTCACTATCTGTGTAAGAAGAACAATTTACACAAAAATAAATTGTATCTTAATACTATTGATATATTGGGATAAGATTTACGTGTCTTCATCAAATCATAGTCCTTTCTCTCTATGACCAAATCGGCTTACAAAAGAAGTCAACCATAAGGATATGACGGCTTATGTTAAGACTATCATACAAAGTTGCCACGAGAGGGCGCGGCATGCCATAACACACACACACTACCCACACTTACAGTCTGCTTGGACGATCATAACATTGCAAAACATGTTGAAATCTGTCCACATTTCAATATGCTCTTTGAAATGATCGCAAGAACCATTTTCACTTTGAGATAAAACGTTTCATCTTTTGTTGGTAAGATCTTAATTTCTAAATAACTTATTGAAGTTAAGTACCTTTTCCTACTTCTATTCTACTCCAACGTTCATAAAGTTGGACCAGTTTGGAAAGCTTGTTTGGGGTCTTGGTTGGTTTTTAGTAGCCCTGGTAGGACGTCAGTCAGTGCCACTGCACTGACCGAAGTCCAACCTGGGCTAGGTTTTTACTGACTTTCACTGTGGGTCCGTCACTGTGTGTGTGGGTGTGTGTACTGGACTACTGGGAAATGGTATTCTGTCTACCTCCATGGTCGGATCAGGCATGTTGGGGTAGGGGAAATAGGGGGATTGGGTGGGCGGGGGGGGGGGGGGGTCGTTATGGGAGTAGATGGTGGTTGATGACTTGCTTTGATTAACTTTTTTAGTAATACTTAAATTTACTTTTGTCAATATGATCATACTCATTATTTATAGTTATACTCTAGTTGCTAGTCTAAAGCATAGAGCCTTTATAGTTACTGCTCTAAATAAAGAATAATAACATTGTGGAAGGTTTTTATATCAAATTTCAATATAATATATCCACGTATCCCCATTATTCGCGCACGTAAGAATTGAAATTGAATTTTGACTTGATTAACAGAATCAAG
>JAUELU010000003.1:2419116-2439006 GCA_032357145.1 Evasterias troschelii
TGACGGAAAACGAAACTTGACAAATCGGGGTCGATCGCAGACGACGAGTTTCGTTGTGCTTTGACGATGTTCTGCGGACTTCAAATTCTACTCTCAGGTGGGCTTTTTGACATCAGACAATTAAAATTAAAGCTAAAAGCTGTTCTTGATTCTGTTAATCAAGTCAAAATTCATTTTCAATTCTTATGTGCGCGTGAACGTGGATACCACAAACATGACAAAACAAATTTTATTTTAATCAATATTATATCTACAATCAAACACGGAAACATCTACATATAAAACCGTAGTGTCACTGTCAGTACCATGAATGTAAAGTGTAGATTTGTTATGTTTAATTACGAACTGCATGTCATGTTGGGCATGTGTACAATATGTGTGTGTACAGCTGCTACTGAGCTAGTGTTGGCTGTTATTCTGTAGTGTTAAGCATTTTTTAGTGACCGACTATAGATATATAGAGACATGCGGCGGGCGACAGAAATGACAAAAACACTGCCACGAAGTGCCAGGTTTATTTAGTTACTTACCTCTAGAAACACCCAAAATCTCACAGGCGGATACCCTGTCAAGAGACATATTTTATTAAAAGAAATTTTAAGTCATGTAAAGATGACATTCATAAAGTTTTTTGCAGCTGTCATGGACATTTCCAAGCACGTTTGCACACCATTGTGACATTCATGGCTGCGATGCATGGATCATTTTTGGAGCACCCTTGCGCAAAATCGTATGCTAATTATCACGTGACCCTTGGTATGGCACCCTATTCCATACGTTTTGCATAGCGCACATGGCGACGGATAGTCGGGAGCTAGCGCCTCTAAAACAGGAAATGCTCGGACTTGTTTATTTTAGCTTATTACTTTACATGAAGACGATTGCTGTTTATTGCTCACTGATGCATATGGTCTTAATTTACCGGAAATTATCATGGTCCAGGACTGGTTTAAGGAAATTTCTGGATGTTATTTGGCCTGGCAACCTTGCCACCGGAAGTAAAATTCAACAAAGAGGGAGGGGTGGAGACAGTTATG
Organism: Evasterias troschelii; assembly: GCA_032357145.1. Classification (NCBI taxonomy): domain Eukaryota; kingdom Metazoa; phylum Echinodermata; class Asteroidea; order Forcipulatida; family Asteriidae; genus Evasterias; species Evasterias troschelii. The sequence goes on from JAUELU010000003.1 coordinate 2,420,154, forward strand.
ACTCTTTTGTGGAGGGGCACTGTAGGACAGAGACTGTCCTTTCTTTATTTTAGGACCATGGATGGAGGTTATTCTACCCACACAGTAGGACCTTTTTAAAATCACAGTTTTGGCTATAATTTATGAAGCTCCGTAAAGAAAGTGCAGTTTCAAAATACAAAACTTGGACACCCCATCCTGACACCCCCCCAATGAGATTTTGGGAAAATGCACTACATAAATAAATGAACTTGGCTCAAAACATTAAACATCTACCCCCCCCCCCCCCCCCACCTTCCCAAATCCTGGAGTCTGATGCCATTTGACAACTAGGCTCCAGAGTGAAATTTGAAGAATCACAAATAAGCCACTCCCTCATTGAGTAATAACAAAAATAGTGCACTTTATTAATTATTTTCAAACTTATATCAACAATGCTTAGCTATATACAGCCAAATATGGGTATAAAATAGTTATTCCATAAAGTAAAACATAATATCTTTTAATAATATTCTAGGGATAGTTGGATGTTTGCATTTTTTAAAATTTTAACAATAGAAAAGAAATTAGACAGAGGCCTTATAGTAACCATCTAAATGTACAAATGTTCAATGTTCTTATTATCTCATTTAGAAATTCTTTATAATTAAATTCACCAATGACATACTCATGGTATTGTTAACTAGTTGCTGTTAATTCTAAAAAATTAAACATCTGCATTAAAATCAACCTTGGCATTTTTATAGAACTCAGGCCGTAGAAATATTCAAAATGCCATATCCTCAATTTGTTCATGAAAGTAGCTTACAACTTATCCTATATTGATCAACTAACTGTTTAACTTTTAACATCAATGGAAACAAGCAAATCTGTTTAGCCCTTATAAAAACATTTCAGGACTTATTTGACAAAGTAGCATTTTGTCTTCTTTTCACGATTTCCGAAACTTCAAATTACATTGACCAGCCTGCTCATTCACTCCTGTGAGGGTAAACGATACCTATCACAATGAGCACCTTAGAGTCTGCCTGATGGGAATTAAACATTGGTGATACTGTTCAAACAAACACTTCTGAGTTACCAGCACACCCAGAAAATATCTCTGGAGAGACTGAAGGGCATTCTATGTAGTATCACTTGGGGTGGTGCCTAAAAAAATACCGAAGGAAAAACACAACCAGGTTTTTGTGGTGCGACAACAAACCCACACACTCCGAAACCCAACCCCCAAATTACATCATCTCACATGCTTTAAAAGCTCATGTTCCGTGTTTGCCCTTAACTTTTATAATAACACTGCAGCAAAACACTGCAGCAGAACACTGCAGCAGGACCAGGTAGTAATTGTCACTTCACTCTAGTTTGTCAGCTTTGACACTTGTCTGAAGTATTTCAAATGAAGTAGGGATTACGGAACTAGCCAGCCAGACCACTGGAGTTAATTTTGACTGTTCCTCATGTGTTTTAATTAGAATTTTGCCAGCGGACCATTGTTATTGTAGAATGCTGTTTTTGGTAATAACAAAACCTTCCCTTCTAACCCCACCCCCTACTTTGAGTTTGCCACTGTACATTATTGAGTTTGTTTGAACACACAATCACTAATACTAATATTTTAATTGTTATAACTCAGCCACAGAAACTTTACCAAAGTGTACTTTATAACTTAAAAGGCAGAGTGTATACTTTTGGTAATTACCCCCAAGTCAATAACCATTTGGTATATTGAGACCTGCTGAGGTTAAAAAACAGAAACAGTTCCCCCTTTGAAGTAATGTTGTTTTAGAGTTTTCACCCCAAAATTTGAATCTGAGAAAGCCTTCAGGCATGAAGCCCTTTTTCAGGCATCTGAAATCACACAATTATACGCAACAAGGGTGTTTTTTCCCCACCTTTCATTATTTTCTTGGTTTGTTATTGTGTGCATGTTGGGATACACCAAGTGATCGATGCTGGTCTTTGACAATTACCACAAAAGTATATACTGCCTTTAATAACAGAATGTCATTTGATTATTACATGTACTGTATGGTCTTCAAGTTTTTATTATCCGGAGTATTAAAAGTAATCTCATACAGTTTCTTCATATTTTCAAAAGTTCTGATTTCATCAACTTTCACCTAAAATAATAAGAAACTGTTTTCACTGAAGTCTTAGTGGGTATTGTCCTTACTATATAATACTGCAACACTTTTTATAATTTGCATAAATTCAAAATAAATCATAGTTTATATTCCTCGGAAGCACGTTTTGGTCAGGTAAAAAAAGAAGACAATATTTCATATCAACTCTCAAGGGAAGTAGACAAACATTTAAAACTTACACAATTGCAATATATAAAGAAATTTAAATACTTTCACAATGCTCGATATATATATGATAGTTATTATAAAATGGCAAACAAGTTTCTTAAAATACTTATTTCAATATTTGACTGACTCACTTTTGTGTGTGAGAAAAACCACAAAGTCTTTGAACATCAAGACCCTTTAAAAAATATTAACTAAGGTTTACTTTCGTGCTTGAGAAAATTTGCACTCCATCAGCAGGACACAATTTCTTCAATTACAAAGTGTAAAGTTGCAAAGTTGCAAAGATACAAGCAATAGACCTTTTGCAGGCAGCCATTTTTTTTTTCAACCATTGAAACCAATGTAGGCCGTGTCCGAATAGACTGGACAAGTCTCGCCTAATTGAAAACGAGAAAACAACTGTTTTTTATTTAAATTTAAATGTTTCATTTAAAATTCTATTACAAAGCTCTTGAAAAAAGAAATGCCAATAGCAATTTGTTTTCAAATACAATTTAAATTGTTATATAATTGATATAGTCCCCATTTGGAACTTACCTTCACATTTGTGTGACAATTACATAAGTCAGTTGGGCAAAAATCTTAATTGTTGACAATATTCTTGTTTTGTTGTTGATTTGTTACTTTTCATATTTTCCCAACAATATGACATAATGTTTACAGCCATAAGCTACGTTAAACTTAAGTATTTGAAGAAACAGAATAGCGCACATGTAAAACTCAATATGGTTCACACCAACTTGGCCCCGGAAGTTTGAATACGTACGAGACTTGCACAGTCTACTGGCAGCTGTGGCTGTTGCTAATAAGGGTGCTACATGTTATCATTGTTGTTATTATACAGCGTTGGCAATGAAACCACAGATGCCCCATAAGTAAACTTAATCACTGTAGCTCACAAGCCTGAGGAAACCTGTAAACGAGGGTGCTTGCTATGTGAACCACAAACACAGAGGTTAACCCTTACTCTTCCACGATAAATCTTTGTACACAGGACATATGGCTTAATGTCCCATTCAATGGACAAACAGTTATAGTAAAGTATCTTGCTAAAAAACACAAATGCCATGACTTAAACCCGAGCTCTGCTGATCACAAACACCAGAGCTTGAGAAAAACATAATGAAAGGTCAATCTGCAACACCCGGTAATTTCTTTATTTTTGATCATGCACACTTTTTTGTATTAACCTGATGAATCTGTTGCCACCAAGTGCTCAGAGCCTTAAATGTTAGTTTCTCTGCCTCCGATAAACTCCATTATAATATTCTTCTGTTCTTGATCTTCTTCAGTTCCAGATTCACTCCCTCCTGCTTTGATTGGATTATTCTCACAGTCTGTCACATCCTCTGGTGGCTGTTGAATGTTGATCTTGATGGCATGTGGCTTCTCCCATGTAACAGTTTGTTCTGTTTCCACAGGAGTCTTAAGTAATTTGGCTCTGATGCAACATGGTTTACTTGTTGTACTTTCAATCTTTGTTGATTTCTTTTGCTTCAAGTTGGAATAAAAGAATGAGTGAATTAATTAAAAGATGAGAAAATCACAAATACTATATTTCAACAGTTATTTTTCATTTTAAATTGCCGCCACAGTAAGTCTGTTTAGTAGAACAGAATGTTAAACAGAATTATACTTAAGTTCTTCTCTTTGTCCTTGTGTCTGAACACAAAAGTGCTGCATCTAACTAAACAAGACTAAATGTTGTTGTTCCTTAGAGTCATCACTGACTAAAATGCCTCAAACCATGCCCTAAATGTTAGATGGTATGTTGAAATGATGACATTTCCACCTTTTAATAACCCATTGAGTTATAGATCTCAAGGAATGTTTGGGAACAGTATCCTCAGTACTAGAGAGGTAAATAAAAAAGCAAGATTTGTTCACATACAGAGAAAACAGCTACTTTTATTCAGAAGACAGACATTAACAAGTCTTATTTCATTTAAAAGTCTGAACTTTCTCATCACTGTAAGAATGAAGTCATTTGGGTTCTGTAGTAAGTTTTGCAGTATCACCATGTAACAATCTCTCTACTCTATGAGATGTAAAGGTTCTGAAAAGAACCGGCGGCTTGACAACTCAATCAGTGTTTCAATCAATGTGCTCTGATCGTCTTCAGGAGAATGGGAGTTGACAAACAAAAAGTTCTTTTCAGAACTATCAACACTCAAAGAGATTTTATTACATGGTGTTACCGCAAACCTTACTATAATATTCTCCCACCATGCTAAGTTTAAAATCCCACTAACTTTAGTCGGTTGTCGCTACCCCACATTTCTTATTCTAGAAAAATAAACCTAAATAACTAAAACTAGTAATAAACATGTAGTTGAAATGCACAGTTCCTTTTTTTTCTTCTACAGACATGGTGACACAGTAGAAGAGGACTTCAAAGTAATGGGTTCTGATGACATAAATTTGAAAGAGAAAGTTGCAAAATATATCAGGATCCTATGACACAAGCAGGCAGTGGTTAAATCTAATTGTTAATTGATAGAAAAAGTATGTAGTTTGTAAATATTTGCAAATATCTCACTGCAAATGCTTATCATCTCTTCACATATCAAGGTTAGTTTAATTCAAATTCTTCAATTAAATTGTAAGAAGTCATGCACATCATTTTGGTTTCACTGACAAGGTAATTCAGGATGAAAAAGAAGACAAAAGCTGGAAAGAGATAAATCTACATGTAGTAATGTTTGTGGTAGCACCAAAATTATGACAAAATAATCTCTCTTTAAAGTTGTGGTGGTTCTTACACCACCGGTTCTTTTGGAACTATCGGGTGCTATCGCACTATAAACTAACTAACACCAAAACCTTTATACCCAGATAAAAAATAGTTTTATGATTGACATAGTTTAACTGATACAATGTTTGACTGGTGTGGTTTTGCAAAACTGAATCTAAAAACAAACCTCACTAAAACCAGGATAAGGGGTCAGATTTCTGAGGATTATAGGGAACTTTTACTCACTGAACGTTTGACTGCAGAATGACAATATCTCAGGACTGCGTGGTAGGATTGCATCAATATAAAACATGCATTGAGCAGCAAACAAAACAAAAACCAAAAGTAAAACAATATGGAGAAAACAATATTAAATTAATACATTTTGGTTATTCAGCCAATTGCAATGGTTAAGATGAAACAGCACACATATGAATGTCAAACTTTTAGGGGCAGCACCACCGCATTGCTTTACATGCAGATTCTCACAACCTAAAAGGTTATTCGCATATGACCTTTATGCAAATTAGTCAAGCGGCAAATGCAATAGCCTAGCCTGGTACATCCCATTAATTACAGAGCTTTTGTTCTAATTCTGTACAAACCTGATTTGCCATATTACCCACTTTACGTCAAGAACTTCTTTAGCCGTAATTTTTTTTGGACAGACCTACGGCGGATGAGTAACACCCAGAACAACTTAAGATTTTCTTTAATTTCTTTTGCTGACAGCCAGTCGGCTGATGTTTACATCCACCTTGACTTTCCAGTGTGTAGTGTGTTGAGGCAGGCACCTACAGTGAGGCCTCACCCATGCAAAGAGCGACAACTGAATCTGGAAAACATGTTTTATAAAATCCCTTTCCAGGGGTTAATTATTTCATAACTAATTATAAGAACTTGTTTTTTCTTTGTCAAGTCATGGTTTCATTTTGGAATGATATTTTCAAAGGAAAACTATTACTCAAGCAAGAAGCTCAAAAAGTTCAGAGACTTATACTGCAGGTGGGAATGGACAAGTTTTGAAAGTACTGACGTGAAGTGGTTATAAGTTGACTTTGAAACTGTGCTTGGAGTTATAATCTAGTGGATGCTTTGTGATATCGGTCCATCACCATGGACATACAGACATATGTAATCTCTGTAAGAACTAGGGTCCAATTTCATAGAGCTGCTTCAGCAGGAAATATTACTTAAAACCTTGTCTGATATTTAAAAATAAGCAGATTATCAGTCACATATGGTGTTAAAGTTACCATGGTATTTCAAGTGTTAACCTTATTCTGGTAAACACAATTTTGTTGTGCTTATAACACCTTTTGTGTATAAGCAGCTCTATGAAATTGGGCTCTGGATTCAATTTCATAGAGCTGCTTCAGCAAACAATAATGCTTAAAAATTTCTACTTAGTAAAAATAAGTAGAAATCCGGTTTTAATGACAGCAGCTGTTATTTTGACTTGTAAATAACCTATTTCTGGTATGTACACTTATTTTGTGCTAAGGTATTTTTGTGCTTAAGCAGCGATATGCAAAGGTAAGGTATAAAAAGGAGGTATATTGAAAGGATAGCATTCCCACCTTTTAATAGCCCCTGGAGTAATAGATTCCAAGGAGCTGCTTTAGCACAATTGAAATATGCTTACCAGAACAAGGCTACCAGCCGAAATACTGTTTTACATGAACAGTTGGTAACTGGTATCCTGCTTATGTTGCTGAGCAGAAAAATGTTAAGCAATATTGTCTGCTTAAGCAGCTCCATGAAATTGGGCCCTGATCTTCTTCAGGAGAAAGACAGAAAATGAAATTGATCACAGTATAGTTCGATCAAAATGTTGAGTTGTTATACCATTGGATTCTTTAAAAACCACCAAATCTCAAAAAGAGATTCTTTAAAAACCACCAAATCTCAAAAAGAGATTATCTCCTATCTCCATGGTGTTACCGCATACCCCATTAGATCCCTTATATTTTTAAAGACATTTGCTCTTGATATGTAGGTGGTTGTCAGTTTGAAACCCAAAGTCTAGAGAGGTCAGTGTATTTTTTAACCCTCCAAAATGCTCAGAATGCAATGTCCCTTATGCAAACGAATATCTATTGAATTGTTGTGGTGATTCAAACTGCCTCCAGCTGCTGGGAAACCTCAGTGGTCTAATAGTAATCCTCTTCTCTAGAATGGCAACAGTCATAGGTTTGAATCCCAATCGAGTATTGTAATATGCCTGTGGACATTTTTCACAGTCCTGACTCTAGAAAGTAAAGAGTGTATAGTACTTCACACATCAGTGTAGGAGAAAACAAAATAATAGTTTTTACCCTGATGCAAGTTTAACATCCAGTAAAGAGTCTATTTATCATACATCCCCATAGGGTAAGCTCGGACCCAGTCGGTTATTGTTAGTTTGAAAGAATGCAGGCTATGGGATGCACCAGTATGGAGTAGTATGCAGCAGGGATCTCTATGCATGCTTTTAATAGAGACAGGAGCGCCATGCTTTGTCAGCCATGATGGAATAAGAGTTACGTACATGGATGAGGCCAACTCGTGCATTGCTACACATAATCATCAGGATCGTCATCGCTATACATAAGGGGCTACCATTGTGGTAGTTCAAACAAAATATGGTCATTATGACTTTACTATAATGTCATAAATAGACCCCTTGCATAAACTGCCATCACTGAGGTCAAACAATAGAAACATGCACGCATACAGGCGCCACTCTCAACTCTCGGCTGATGAGATCATCTTCCAATGGAAATATGCACGCACACACGCGCCACTCTCAACTCTCAAATGATGAGATCATCTTCAAATGGAAACATGCACGCATATACGCGCCACTCTCAACTCTCAAATGATGAGATCATCTTCCAATGGAAACATGCACGCATACACGCGCCACTCTCAACTCTCAAATGATGAGATCATCTTCCAATGGAAACATGCACGCATACACGCGCCACTCTCAACTCTCAAATGATGAGATCATCTTCCAATGGAAACATGCACGCATACACGCGCCACTCTCAACTCTCAAATGATGAGATCATCTACCTTTGACCTCAGTGAGGGTGCTGTTTGAGCTTGTGACATCAAATGCAAAGGGCTTATAAATTCAAAAAGGTAATGGTACATGACAGGAAAAGATAAAACAAAATTATGACAGATTCTCAACCTTAAAAGCTTTCTTTTCATAGATTTCAAACCATTAAAAATTAACCTGTGAAAAAGTTCAGTTCATGTTTAAGTAAACCGTTCTAAAACAGTCAACAAAAACAGTGATTTGCCAAATCAAACTAAGCAACAGCTACCTCATTCCCAGGGTTGATGGATCTCGCCACACCATTTTTGCCCAGCATGCCTTGATCGCTCATAAACCCTGGGATTGGTTAATAAATGTGTAAAAATATACGGCACAATTCAATTAGGCCTGTGGCTGATCCAAATCCATGCTCCTGCTCAAGTATGGAAGCCCGCAAAAAAAGTATCAAGTCATACAGCAACTGGTCCCCTCTAATTTTTCTTAGATCTTTGAGCATGCTGAACTATAAAGTTGGGTGACATGTATAAACATGATTCATTTGAAGTGGGATTGTTAAAAATACTTGCATTAACACACACGTAATAAGCATCATTTCTAAATAATTCCAGTTGTACTTTCTCCAACATGTAAATAACATTGTCTGGTAACGCACCCATACAATCTAATAATGCGAACACTGCTTTAGTAATTCATAAAGCAAACTTACACTGACTTGGGGAGCACTAGCACGTTTAGGGGCTCGGACATCGTTAATAGCATTAATCCATTCTGCCATGTCTTCTGGTGAGTATGCCTTAAAGAGAGAAGAGGAACAAATGTGAGACCATGTAATTGTGTTTACAAAAAGAGCAACCTTGTAGATGCCATTCTAGGGCAATGCCAGGCAGGCAAATACAGCAGTGATCATGTGGGAAACATTTTGAATCATTATTACAACATAAACAAATAACAGCTGTACATGTTTTGAGATGTGCCCCTTTCTTTATCTCAAAAGTTAGTAAAAATAAAAATACAGTGTAACCTCCATGAAAATAAGATTTAATTTGGATTGAACAAAGAAAAATTGACTAAAGCAATCAAGGTAAAGTACCCTACTGGACACAAGTGCCACAACCAGGACTCAAACTCACACTCTGCTGATCACTGAAACATTAGAGCTTGAGTCCTGTGCTCTTAATCCCTCGACCATAACGGGCCAAAAGGTGAAAACTGCAAAAGTGCATTACTAAGTCACTGTGCAGGAGGCTCTCTTGTCCACAAGAGCATTATAAGCCACAATCAGTATCTAAATTAATTGATATTGGTGAATGCTCATTTGGTGTTCGACATATATGGCATTACTGGTGTACCTACACCCCCCTCCCCTTTTATTGTGTATTAATTGTGTTCTGGGAATCTTAGGAATTCTTAAGAGGATTTTTATTTATTAATAAATAAAAAATTCCCTTTTCATTTGTTTATTTATTTTATTTTGTTTATTTATTTATTCATTTATCTCTTTTTAATTTATTTTGTTTGCTTAAGTGTTTTACTTCTGTACAAGAGGAAAAGAGTGTGTAAAATGTATGGGAACATTGGAGGGGACACCCTCTACCTCATTTTGACCATGGTATATAAATGCTTACCTGTATAAAGAAGGTTCTTGAAGGGCTGATAATTTCAAATAAATTGTCTCTCTGTAGCGTGTCACTACAAAGAAGGAACAAATTGATCGTGATAGTCTTGGCTCAAGACACAATAATTCTCTTACTCAGCAATAGATTCATTGATTATAACAGTAGTGTACTGACTCTGTATGGCTGTCTAAAATCCTGTACCAAAGGTGTACATAAAATTACTGACAGAACCTAAGCCAGAGCCAAAGTGCAAGCTGTGGTTAGTTTTCCAGATAATGGCTAAGACCAGGATAGTACAAATCCTCATAAATGGAAGTTCTCTTCTTCAGGCGACTCGGGCAGATAACCGATTATCTTGTGATGATCTTGTGACAACTCACCCTATGTCTGACATCTTGCACACAGCTATTTCCTTCTTAGTTATCGTCTTCAGAGGAAGTTTATCCTGAGTAGAGAAATTCAAACAAAATATTAGGAATATGATGATGGAGTTTCATGGCCTGATGGTCTGGTGCATGTTCTGCTGTTGTTGGTTATGGCTTGTGTCTTTGAGCAAAACACTTCACACTTCCTCCGCCCTTCGGCTGGGACATTAAGTCATAGATAAAAGTACATTTATCTTTAAGCTACAAGTGACATGCTTTGATGACAAAATGTGCCACATCATCTTCCTTTGTTTAAGAATATTCAATGTATAACTAATTTGAAATCAGGAGTAAATTAATAGCCCATATGCATGTCCCAATGTGCTTGAACGGTGCGCAAAAGAGTTCTGAGATCCGAGTCCAAGCAACACCGGCGACCATCGTGAAGGGCTGGTTTTGACCCAATGCGGTACACAACCATAACCCCTGGCATACTTAAATGTAAACTACAGCATGGCATCCATCTTGGCAGCTTGATTACATTGTTTAACTGTACTCGTTTTCCCTCAATGCAATATTGCAGTATATTTTCAAGACAACATTGTGCATTATACATGGGCTATTATAATTTGTGTAAATATGAACTTTTTACTACAATGGTTCGTAACACAGCTTAAAGAATACTGGCAGGCATATAAACACCATCATGCAAAAACAAAATCTTAACTTCATTGTTGTGACCCAATTCACCTGACATAATCATCAAAATAATCCGCAATTTGGGGAGTCAATGTCTTTGTGTGGTACACAGTGTATAGTGTACATTTTAGGCGAAGCAGCATTTATATGCTTACCATTATGTGCAATTTGACTGCCAACATGGAGAGCGTGGCAGACAGTAACCAGGTGTGACACTGGTGCAAGGGGTCATTAGTCATTATGGTTTGAAAGAAATTAATGCATACATACGGAGGAGGATTTGTAGTAAGCTATCCCCACATCATCCAGAATAAAATACCTTCGCTTCCAGTTTTTCCTCTGTGGGACAACAAATAAAGTAAATTATAGCACTGGTTAAAAACAAATCAGGTGCGTGTAAAAAAACATTTATATATACACCAAAATATTAAGGAACCTGTACTAGTGTTTTCCTGCCATTCCTGGGACACAAATACGCCCAGCATTCATTTTCTCGCAGGCAGCTCCAACCACCTACATTGACGTAACTCTACAAAATGTCAGTATGATAATATTGCATCCGATTAAGTAGCTGTTGCTACAAAAGCTCATGCAGTTTTTAAATGTAATTTGTTAGTCATTAAGTGCTACCACTATCTTTATTAGTATGATATCAATAATAGCTCTTACAGTGGCCAAATACTGAGTATTAAATTGAGGTGTTAGGCAGATGGAACATAAGTTAGAAAACATACAGTTCAGTTTTGAGCATTTTCTTAAATGTAGCTGCGGAGGGTTGAAGAGCTACATGTATATATAGGGAATTGTTCCAAAATTGGGGCCAATAACTAAAGGTACCACAGCCAACAGATGTGGAGCAAGGAGGGGTATTTCAGGTGAGTGGAGCATGCATAAATCTTAGCTTACATGTACTGTCACAGGAATAAGTAATAAAATGATAACAGATAAGATGGGCTTTGGAGTTGATGGATTTCCAGATAGTAATGATTTTGAATTTGGTACATTGCTGAACAGGGAACCAGTGTAGTTTGTTGAGTAAAACCAGCCTTTGTGATTATTCATGCCTGTGCACTATGCATTATGCAAGCGTAAATGCATCCCAGTTATGTCAGAAAACACTGGTGCAGGACATGTGAAAATGACCTACAATGGATGGCTCCCAAGGTCAACTGCATATAGTCACAGCCACATATCATCAGCAATTTCACGAAGGGCCAAAAAGTCCCCTGCAGCCAAAAATGTTTGTTTGGAGAAAACCGCGTTTTAAGTTTAGCTAATTTTAAAACTACTAGTTGGTAGACTATTCAAAATTTCATCTTGGAACTGTTTACATGTCAGGGAAGAAGAGATCCTAAATCATACAAATCTGTTTCAATTTTGTCCCTAACGTGTTTAATTAATGAGTAATTATTTAATTAACAAAATGTTCTCTTTGTGAAAACGTTCCACAACATGGTCTGCGTGCAGCGCCTCGTGTATAAAATTTTTGGCTGTTCGTGAAAACGCAAAAGTCGGAGCACCCACTTTTGGCACCGTGCCAAGGGGTAATTCCACGCGTTAGAGCAATACACTTTTTGGCAAAAGCAGACATGCTCATAATTGGCACTGGGCCAGCTATATGATCAACGCGGTCAAAGTGACAAAAAGGTTTTTGGCTCTTCGTGAAAACGAAATTCCAGCTTCTCAAGGTTTTGTCTTTCATCAACTTAGCGTTATTAAGAAACTAGACGATTTTGAGACCTATAACTTTGTAAATAGTTAGATACCGATCCTCTTAATCGAAACCACCCAAAAAATCAAAATGAGTTTTTTATAGGTTTTGCAGGTTTTTGGCTCTTCGTGAAATTGCTGACGATATGAAAAGTGAGTCTTCTAATGAGACAGCTCCTTAAAAGTGAAGAGTGATCTTTACCACAGCCCCTTGCTTGACACACCAACCAGCTTTGATAACCTTCTTCCCAGGAAAGACTGTGCTGATACTTCTTTCACTCCCACTGGAAGGGGAAGGGGAAGGGGAACGAGGCCATGACCTGGTTCTGAGCACTGCACTCTCGTCTTCACTATCTGTGTCACTGTGTGCATTCTAGACAAACAAAACAGACCATTATTAATCAATCATAGTCTTCCCCATCACCTCTGATGTTGTATACAGTGTTCTAGGAGTCACCAAGGGGAACATTCTCTTTAACTTGTATTCTCTTTAACTAATTTCTCTAATATTTTTCAATCTTTCATTACCCACCATGCCTAAGTTGTCTTTTATTAGTTTAACGAAAGATGAGACAGGATTCTTTTAGGGAATGTTAGGGCCTATAGAACACAAGTATTGAATGCTTTTGAGTGCAATGTTACAGAATATAATCACAAGGTGAAATCTGGACTATTCCATTCCACCAGGCGAAGCCAAGGGAAACAGAATGCCACATTTTGCTGAGTGATTGTATTTTGCAACAATGCACAAATGAAATGCATTCAATATTTGTTTTACATAACACACAAGTAGATCCTTGTCATTAGAAACAATTTTCACCATATCTCTGAAAAAATCTAACAATCACTTCTGAACAACTGGGATGACTCCATGAGTAGACACCAACCTGACTTTGTTTCGTTGGGACAAATGTGCAAGAACGATTATTTTGGAAACAATGCTGCAAAGCTTCACAGTGAAGTGTCAAAAGCATGCTATATTTATCAATATAGGACTACTTTATTAAATTTTGAAACGTCACACGCTGCAACAGTAAAAACAGGGCAAAATAAAGAATGTTCCATAATTCAAATGACAAGGATCTAGTATGTGTGCAGTATACAAAGTTTCTGAGTTTGTGTATTAACATTTTTTACTCTACTGCTTTCTTACTCCATTCATCAATCGGTGAACAATGACGAAAAAAGCAATGCAACAAGCACAATATGGACAAAAGTGATTGACATTGAATATGATACCAGCTTGACTAAGTGCTACATGATTGACTATGTGCTACATGATGGTACTAAAAGGTATTAACTAAAAACACTTAAAACACAATAGCTTGGTTTATACAATAAGTGGTTGGACTGAGTACTACACAGTCATGAAAGTACAAATTCGAGACCAAGTATGGTGTGTTGGAATCACAATTTTTAGACCATAAGCCTCAGCTTATGAATTGATTTTCAGGCATTCAACATGCTCCGCGGTTTATATAACGGGCGGCTTAACTATGGTCCAAAAAAGGCAGGAAACAAGCTCAACTTCATACCGCTAACACAATGCCTTGCAAGGTTCCGTCATGGGCAAAAACACAACAGGGCATCAATTACAACAGTTATAAACTCAAATTAAATTTAGCTAGTAACCTGTTTGTGGTAAGTAACCTTTGTCTATGCATAACAGACTCTTTCCTGACCTGTTTTATGAAATTCAGCATTTGTCTTTCTGCCACTGTAAGTTGGACTTCTTCAGTTACTGCTATGAGGAATTCGGGATGGAAGAATATTTCTTTCTTTCAAGCTTCAAGCAGTGCCACAAAATTAATGAAATTTGATGGGATTAATTACCACGCTGTCTTAGCTACCACAAAGTCATCCAAGAATGTTAGGACTTGACGGCAACTTCTTATGGTCTACATGTAGTTAATATTCCTGATTGGTGACGCTAGTTTTTGTATAGTCAACCGGTAGAGCACACAACAGCCATGGCTCAGAGGGACTGGGTAAGTCTAGAAATCTTGTTTAACGCTTTGATTCAGATGCTTGTTTGATACAGGTATCTCTTCTCCAGTAATTCATGTTGCGGTATCGTTGACTAAAAAACGAACATCGCCATTCAAGACTACCCAAGACTAACAGTGTAAAGCTGGTTGAGAAACTTTGCAAGTATAAGAACATTACAAGAAGAGTTTAGCTAATATGCAGTCAGCCCACTGATGCCCAGATTTTATGGAGCCTTCAACCACACAAACATGCTAAGCACAATTAGCTTTCTTAGCAAAAAAAAGTTTCCCTGCCAAGGTTTCCATGTAATCTTTCCCGCCTAACAGCTCTATAGCATTTGCCTTAGTTTGGTTGGAGATATCATGGGGTTCAGTACATTTAAAAGCTCTAAACCTTTCTACTGATATGTTATCGGAACCAGACTAATAAAGCTAAGCCACTGATTGTTAGTAGTGTCACATAGGATCAATAAATTTGCATAAATTTGTATCAAATTTGTGTATAAACAAATTCATGCTGAAAAACATCAAGATCAAAGTTCAATTAAATTAACTGCTTTCTTAAGGATGAATTTCAGATGAATTTTTTAAACACAAAATTAAGTTTCTTTAGAGAGTATGCCCCAAGATTTCTTTAATCAGAAGATGAGTACATGCCAATATTTACTATAGAATAAATCAGATGACATGTAAACCTGCTTTTGTATGCACCAAGAATACCAGAATGTTATCATGCTCATCAGACATTCCATTGTGTTGCGTGCACAATGCATGCACTCACTTTACAAGGCATTGTTTCCACTATACAAAGAGAGATAAAGGGTACTGGAATACTTGCTCAAAACCTCCTTTTTTTTCATGGGTTAATGTGTAAACCCTAACTCCAGACATTGTCCTTTTAACTTGGTGGAAGTAAGTATCAGTAGTTTGAGATTCCAGCATGTCTGATTATTTGCCATGGCCTAGCCTAAGGCCAAGGTTTTGCCTAGAATGGTGACATATCTCATATTTTCATGAAAGATATCCCGGAGCATTTTATGAAAATGTCCGTTGTCTTTACTTTATTTAGTCAGGGTTTCATTGTGAAAACAATAATAAATTATTCTGCCAGTTCAGAAAATAAAATTAATCCCATTCCTGGCCACGAAAAAATTTCAGAAAACCCCAGCAGTAAGTGGTCAACATCCCTCAAATGATAATTAAAAAGTGGATGGTAGTAAATAATGACTGCATTCATGAACATGATGGAATGGAAGCCATGACAGACCAAGCAAAGAGGAGGTCCTTTGTCATCATTGGGCAGGCCTGAACAATTATCTCTGTTGTAACTGGAGAAACACCACAAATATTAGAATTATGTAGCTGTGGTGCTGTTCCTGTTGGCACGTCTGATAATTTAATTTATGCAAATTTATGTTTCCACTCCTCTATCGGGAAGTGGTTTACCAAAAAAATACTCATTTATAGTTTTAAAAATGCAACAAGTAGATAGTTTGGAATATAATCTACATCCATCTACAAAATTCTTATTGTAACCACAGAGAAAACAAAGATTGGTAGACATTCAATGATACGGCCCAAAATTTGAAATTAAAAACTGGAAGACCATAGGGCTTGCAGCTCGAAATTGCAGCTGGACCAGAATTTCTTTTACAAGACCTGAAACAAAATATGTATGCGTTACACTCAAACTATTATTATTTGAACAAGTATCGAGAGAGATTTATCTCATTTGTCGTATGAGTAATACTTTCATACTCAACGGAATTTAATGTTTTTTTATGAACAAATCTTTTTAAAATCAAAGATGAGGTGAGTTATTTTAATTCATAAACACAAGACCGCCCAACTTTTCCGGTTGTACTGGCCCAACATTAAAGCCAGTCTCAGGCCTACGGTCCACTGTAAATTTCAAGCCCTGAATGCAAAAGCTGACCTGAAATTTAATTCTTGTCAAACTAAGGCACTTCTACTTGCCAAAAGGACAAGCATATTTGATTACAGGAATATTTTGATGACGCCCTGTAAACAGTGTTCAAAAATTCAAGCTGAGATTTTAAAAGTATTCAATACCAACGCAATATGAAGTGTTTCTTCTTGCTTTATATTATGCCCAAACTTAATGACCATCCCAACTAGAGCTGGCCTGTCCAACTTTAGTTTATGCCCAGTTAATTGAGCAGATTCAAGTCTGGAAAGGCCAATTGTCAATCGGACAGTAACTCAAGTTTGGGAACAACATCAAACGTGTCCAATGACCTCAACAGCTTGTGTGTACAACATGTACATCTACATGCAGATGGCAGGCAGGCAGGCACAAACAACAAATGCAACAAACTGAAGCTGGATTCATACTACATGCAAATATGAAGTATTTCTTGACATAAAAAGATTCCGTCAAATGGTTCCCACAAGTATAATCATGCATCACAGCTTCAGGATACCAAGTTAAACCACTTCATGTTGGATGACGTGTATATACGCCAAATTTGTTAAAACAGCTGATGTCAGATGTCTTTATTGCACAGAACAACTTCAGAGTGCCCTCTATTTTTTGTGCGGTCAGCTGGATGGCCGACATGTAGCCTATACCCACCCAGACATTCCAATGGTAGTGTGCTCAGGCATGCACCTACATATGTACCTTGCAATGTTTTGTTTCTTCCCTACGAAGGCCAAAGGTACTGGAATTATTGCTTGAAATCTCCCTTTTCCTGGGGGTTCATGTGTATAACCCCCAATTCCTGACTGTTCTATGTCTTTTCGTTATTTAAATGTAGCTTTAAAAAATGGAAAGGATGCCACCATTGTTTATCATTGCAATCAGCTCAATGGGAGTTAAGTCCAAGCAGTTTGAGATTCTAGCATACATGGCAGATGGCTTATGGCCGAGTTAATGTGACTAACGGTGAACGCATGGCAACATTTTCTTGAAAGAAATTAACAAATCCCAGTGCTTGTTATGTCCTTTGACAACTCAGGACTTCATTGTGACAACAACATTTTCAAAGAAAATTTATTACTCTGGAAACTGTAAAAAGTTCTGATATGGAAAGTTTGTTGAACACCGACCCAAAGTGGTTAACAGGTTCACTTGAAGTATGAAAGTACATGAAATGTACAGTGGCATGCAATCTGACAAGATGCAGCAATTTACAAGACTAGAGAGGGTTGGCAGACGAAGGGTTGGTAGTTATAAGGAGATACCTGTGTATATTCTAGATGAGACTTGAGGTGTGATGTACAAGCCGGCTGATGACTCTGTCTTCTATCACTGTTCTTCACATCAGAGATAAATGTGGTAACATACAGTACAATTTTAATAACAGTTTCTTGAACCTTAAAACCCTATCTGGACATTCAGTATAGTCAACCCTCCAACTATCTGGCCATTCAATATAGTCAACCCTCCAATTATCTTGCAATTAAGTAAAGTCAACCCTCCTACTATCTGACCATTCAATATAGTCAACCCTCCACTAGCAATTCAGTAAAGTCAACCTTCCTACTACATGTATCTAGCCATTCAAAATAGTCAACCCTCCTACTATCTAGCCATTAAATATCATCCACAGTTGTTATGATGATATGTACAGAGCTGTACGATATCATGTGGTGCATCCACATATAAAGTCAAGCTTCCTACTGTCTGGCCATTCAGTATCATCCACAGTGGTTTTGAAGGATAAATACACTATGCCCGCAGTCTGAATGCATCTACACAGTACACAGTCAACCCTCCTATTGTATGAATGTTCAATATCATTCACCGAGTGCTTTTGAATGCTAAATATACTATGCAGGCCTGCAATAATGTGGTGAATGCATCAACACATACATGTGTTCATACCAAACACAACCTAAGTAGTTTGGTTCCAAAGGTTGGAAATCGGGGCCAAATGTAGGAGGGTTAGCAGAATGAATCATCTACTTTCAATAAGTATCTTTAAACAAGAAACCTTCTGATGGCTTCTGACTGGTATCCTCCAACAAAGATATTGACAATGAAGGGAGACTGCCAACATTAGTGCTTAGTAGCTCAGTTGGTAGAGCACTTGCACGTTAATCTGTAAGTCGCAGGTTCAAATCCGACTCTATCAATTTTTCTTCATTTGAATTTAAATTCACCCAGTCAATTTCCTGTGTGGTTTATTACTGGTAATTGATAAAATAAGAAGCCTGCAAACTTTTACTGGCCCATGTAACATACAAATACAGAACAACAGATTTTCAGGCAAATCCCTTGTTCAATGCTGTAACGCACTCACTTGATGAAAACAAACATAATTTTTGTCTTGTTAAATATCAGCAAGCCCTTTGAGGGGGCTGTGGGGGGGGGGGGGGGGGGGGGGGGGGGGGGGGGGGGGGGGGGGGGGGGGGGGGGGGGGGGGGGGGGGGGGG
>JAUELU010000003.1:2475416-2494046 GCA_032357145.1 Evasterias troschelii
CATTCCACTCATAAAAATGTATATATTAATGACAAAAGCTTTACTTTGACAAAATACCACTTCCAGGTGCCTTTAAGATTTGATCACTAGAATTAAACCATTATGTTGTTTCTCTTTATTCACTTTATTGTTTTACCTACATTCTGCACACCATCTGAACTTGTGATGTCTTCTTTCATTTATGTCCTAATGCAGGTATCCAAGACAAAGAGGAGAGACATCAATGCTTGCAGTTAGCTGAAGAAGCTGGTGAGGGCATCTTTGGTTTCTTAAGATTTACCAGAATGAGGTTCCTCATCCAACATTATGATTGAAATTGTACTTTACTTTCAAACAGTTTCTACTTCCAGCAAGTTTGACAAAAGAAAATTTGTCCTGTTTTGGAAACAATTGCATCACTCTCCCTATGCACAACCTAGCATATTAGGTGGATCCACACAAATTACAGGCCAATGTGTCCCCAACCCCATCCCCCCGAAAAAGAAAAAAAAGTCCAAGGACTTTGTTTCAATGCAGCATCTTTCGTTCAAACCTGCAAAATTTGTAACCAGATTACCCCCATTGTCTTGACAAGTCCTTGGGAGAACCCTTAAGTGAATTGAGTATTTGAACAAATGAGAGAATTTGATTTGGTTTATCTTCTGAAGGACTTGATGTTGCACAAATTACTAAGACAGTTGTTGAGAATATCCGAACAAGAGACCAGACTGACTTCATGGCTACCAGTGAACTCTCTTCCGCCCTGGAAGCTGCCACATCAGAGGTAAATTATAGACTTTATTGTAAATGCCTATTTGCTAATTATTACCCCTCCTCTCACCACTCCCAAACCCCCAAACACCCCCCTCCCCCAAAAAACAAAAAACAAACAAACAAATAAAGCAAACAAAAACAAACGGGTGGAAATGTTTAAAGTTGTAAATGAGTTTATGTGTAAATTAGCAGAATTTGAAGTTTGTTTTAAAAACCTTTTGATTTTTGTTTTTCTCCTTCGTCCTCCCACCATCACCTCTGTTCTTGTAATTATCCTATTCACCAATCAGGAAGATCGACGCAAGATTGAAGCAACAGATTGGTTGATGTTTGACCCAACCCAGAGGGCAGAGGCACTCAAACAGAGCAATGCTATTATCAGAACATTCTTAGGTAAGGCTCTTCCACCTTAAATCTTACTACATACGTGTATCTTGTTGCATTCCCTGACATGCTAGATAGATTATGAATACTAAGACCGGGGTTGCAACAACAACATTGGAGAATAAGACTTGTTGGAGTTCCGGCCATAGCTACTGATGAAGCCATCAATTCAAACACGGCATAATACTCTCTCTTTTTTTTAAAAGGCACCAGACTCGGGGCTCACTCTTTACACTAGCCTGGCATCCATTGTCTTTTAAAAACTGCTACAGGCTATTAGTAAACACTTTTAATCTTGCCCTGTGTTCTAATAAAAACTCTGCAACCTTTATGTTTGAAAAGTTAATACTTCTGCCTTTTCAAATGTGTTAATTTATTTATGAGTGTGTGGATGTAACTTCATTTGACCATTAAACAGGTTATGATCACTACCATTAATACATCAGAAAGATGCATTTATGACATTATATGTTCAAAATAAGGGCTACTAAAAATGCACAGTTTTCTAGCCCGGTTGGCTATTTGACAAAAAGCTGAAAAGTAAGGCTTGCTGACTATTAGCAAAGGAAATAGTTGCTGAGAAGACTTGGGTTACCCACCAAATGCCATTTGATGTACAGTGTGGCTACTGGTACTCCGTAAAGGTTATAAGCCAATGTTTGGCATCACAATGTTTCAAATTGAAGTAAACAGCAGCCAAATAAGAATATATTACACAACACACAGGACTTACAAGTTTTTGCTTATCCCAGAATACGGAGCAATAATGGACACAATTCTTGCCTAAGGACACAATTGTCAAGATTAGGACTTGAACCCACACACTGCTGATCACAAGTGTCTAGAGATGGATATCGACGTATTATAAATGCACACTTTTATTGTTATTATTATTAAAGTTATTTTTATTATTATTATTATGATTATTCTTTTGACAGCCTGTAAGAAGCATGAAGCGGCCAAAGAGGTCTTCAATAAGGTTCCAACTGACTCCATTGATCTCATCTGCAGGAATTGGCAAGCCAAAGCAGGACGAGAAATGATGCCAGCAGTGGACCAAAACGCTATCAAGGAATATCTCTGTATCAAAGCTTACCTAGTGAGTCAAATTCTTTAATTACTGTATGTTCAAGCAAAAAGTAATTCAAATAAAAGCCGAACTATTATTTTTATTATTATTATTATTTTTATAAATGGTTTATTCATTATTTCAAAAATACAAAAAGACATCGCAATCAGAGATTGAATTGCGTCTAAATTGACATAAAATCAGTTAAAAATTCATAAAAAAATTGAGCAACAACAACAATAAAAAAATTAACAAAACAAAGCAGTATCCCTACAAGACAAAATTGGAATAAAGAATAATGGCACAAAAGGGAGTAAAAAGACAAGAACAATCAAAAAGCCATTCTGGTATGAAGGCAAGATGTAAAAAACAGTCAAAAATGGCACAATATTCTTATTACCCTGCCTGTATTTATCCAAGCTATTATATAGGGCCCTCAAGAACACATGATGGTATAGGGTGTGTAACAGGTCAATTAAATAGTGTGTGGTTGAGAGTCCTTTACGATTGCCAAACTGTTGTTTGTCCAGGGCTGGCTCTAAATCTTGCATGGTCCGTCTGGCCACAAACCCCTCTAACACCTTTGCAAAGTGTTCAGTTAGGGCGATTGGTCTGAGCTTGTCTACTACAGCTGGAGACGTCTTAGGAATTGGTACAATGATGGCTCTTTTCCACAGATCAGGAACTACTCCATTGGCAAGAGATGTGTTACAACTGTGTGCCAGTGGTGTGCTTAATTCACAAGCAAACTCCCTGATAATGCGACTTGGTACATTGTCTGGGCCACCTGATTTCCCACACTTAGTACGCTTAAGTTGATTATACACTTCCCATTGTTGTATAATTGGAGGAGGTACACACGATGGGAGGTATGCAGGAAGTTCCAAAGTGTTCATTGGTGGAAGATCATCTGTGACAGACACAAGAAGCTTGTTGATATGATTGGCTATTTGGACTATATCCGTTGGTTCTACTTCTGGCACATTGATTATTGTTTCTTTTTGATGGCCATGTGTCATTGTTTTAATTTCTCTATACCACATTGTTGAGTTAGATGCCTTGTGTCTCTGTACTCGTGTGACATAGTAGTCCTTTTTAGCAAAGCGTATCGATTGGATGACTTTGTTCGGTAGTTGTCTCCATGTCATTTGTTTATTTTATAGATGTAATGCCACTTGATGTTGTCGTATGAGTGATTTAATTGCCGGGGTCATCCAAGGTTTGTCCTGCACATGGAGTTTGGTAGTGTGGGTTGGAAAGTGATGGTCCAAATGCTTGTTTAACGCACTGTAGAATAACTCACACTGATGATTTGGTTCAGTTTCTTGTAAAACTGGAGACCAGTTATAATTGCAAATCCATTGACCAAAACGGCGAATATCCAAGTTACGCAAAGGTCTGGTAATTCTTGATTTTGTTGTATTTTTTTTCTTGCATGGTTCGATGGGTGACCATAGAACAGTATTATGATCACTTCTTCCAAGTGGAGAGCATATCACAGGTTTGTTATAATGACTTGAGATGTTGGTGAGGATTTTGTCCAAAGTCCGATTTTCTCTGGTTGGTTTATGAACAATCTGTTTGATGTTTGGATCAGTGAGAAGTGGTTTTAAATCAAGTTGGTTGAAGTCACCCATCATTGTGATACCTGCATGTGGATAGTTAGTGATGATATGATCCATTGTATCGTGTAGATGGTCTAGTAGAGAATCTCCAACTGGACTTTCAGGGGGGTAGTACACTACAGCGATGGTAACATGAGATATCGATCTTGGTAAGCGTTGGGGTCTTACTTTGATCCACATGACCTCCAAATCGTATGGGGTTTTGACATGTAGCCATTCGGAATAGTACTCTTCATTAACATATAGAGCTATACCCCCCTCCTTGTTATCATAATCATAGCAGATTAGCAGGCCTGTGAATGTACATGTAACTATGAACTCTTAATCCAGTTAATGCACTCACCACACTGGCTGTCACATCTCAATTGGCACTGTCACTGTGATATTATGATGTGATGACCAGCGCCTGCATACATTAACTGGGTTAGAGTTAATGATTCCATGTACCGTAATTTCATGCGGAAAAGATGCTAGGCGCATAAGAAGCAGTACCTCAAATTACTAAAAGAAGATTCAAGGGTTAACAGATAAAGCGCACCACCGCATAAGGCGCAACATATCTTTCACATTATACACGCTCGCCAAGACCCATACTGCTTGTCAACAACACATACAGGGGTCGATGTGATGGTTAAGCACACTTACTATGCGCAAAGGGATTGTAATTTTATAATTACGAAGACGAGTAAAACATCACTGCCATTTTTTCATTATTATTTTGTCCATGTTCGTTTTAAAGATTTTTTCTATAACCATAGCTTTACAGTTTTTAGTTTTACACAACGAGCACGTGCAGACAAACATTTTCACAATGTTTCCCAATGAATTGGCTGCTAGTCTTCTCTATCTTGCTTTTTTTAATACTACAATACATGCAAGAACCAACAAACGCTAGAGGGCACTTTCTTAATAATGCTTTCAT
Source organism: Evasterias troschelii (assembly GCA_032357145.1). Lineage (NCBI taxonomy): Eukaryota > Metazoa > Echinodermata > Asteroidea > Forcipulatida > Asteriidae > Evasterias > Evasterias troschelii. Next base: position 2,480,170 of record JAUELU010000003.1, read on the forward strand.
ATTAGGAACGTAAGCCCTCTGTTGGCAAAATTCACAATAACATACAAAAACGACTTGTTTAGTCATGTGATATAGTAGTGTACTGTGTGCAGGATTGGTCGTCGCTCATTCGCGACAGTATTGTTATTATTATTGTGGGCAACAGCATGGCCAGTGACTTCGTTCTTCGGTAAGTTTTGTTGAAAATATGAAAGGTGTAGATTTTCTTTTAAGAAAAATGTGACATTTAGAATTACCCTGGACGAAATAAAATAACTATTTTGCAGTATAAATGTAAGATGTTACATTGTAATCATCACAATGAACTCAATTGAAATCAGGAAGATAAGACGCAGTGACTTTTTTTACCATTGAAAGTCAGATAAGACGTGTCTTATCCACAGGAAATTTCGGTACAGCCAGCCGCAGGCCTGCTATGATCATAACGACAGTCCTCCTTAAAAGAAATCTGCAAGCCAAAACTTTATCAGCTTTGAAATTAATATAATTCCCCTCGCACAAATGCATGATATGTCTGTATCAAGGAACATGTAGCTCACAAACCTGTTGTGTCAGTGCAACAGCACCCTATCTTGTAAAAATTGAATTTATGTCACACGTAAGGTTTAAAGCTGGAAAATGTTGTTATTTTTTTGTTATATAGCACTTTCAATTGTCAATATTCCGGATGTACACACAAAACATTTTGCATAGAGCGTCACTTGTGCCATACACAACAATATTACAAGAAGTTTTTACGTTCTTGCTCTGACATGACAAAACGTGTGGAATCAAGAGCTTGTGGGTCAGGTCTTTACAACTATTATAAATATAGCTCTATGGATTAACTTTAAACTATATGTATTTTTGGCATATCATTTTTTATTCCTATTTGCATGGCTTTGTTTTTGATACCATATTTAATGCTATGTTATTTGGTTTTTAATTATACACCAATGTGTGTTATACTCGGTACTTTCCTGATCTTGCCCAATTCCTGTGAACAACAATTCTTAGGCATATTGGGTGCGATTTGAGCCCACAACCTTTGCCATTCTAAAGCAGATGCCTTACCACTAGACCAAAGAGATTGCACAGAAGCTACAGGCAGTTAAAATCCTTTATGTTTTCTGTTAAATATTTGATGTTATTCATTAATGTCTTGCATTAGTAGCTGTTCCGACGAAGCGGTCGGAACAGATATTGTTTTCATCAGGATTTTTATTTGTTTTTCTTAATATTATTATTCTTTCCTTCCGCCGAAACGCCATAGGTTTAAAACATGTATTTTGTCAGCGCCAAAGACCATACTTGGCTTAGTACAAAAGAGTCAAATTTTATACCATATTAAAGCTTAGGTCATGAACTTATAGTTACATGTAATTAGCTTAACTAAATTAATTAATTTACTTAGTTATAATCATGAATATTTAATTAGCCAATCTTGAGACCACTATCTCGAAAAGTATACAACCGATCGTCAAACTTTTTTCCGTTATAGACTCATTGGGCATTGGAGATTAGCCTTGGGTAACCGTGACCCCATGTTGACTCTTACTTCCGGGTCAACCGGAAGTGGGACCATATCTCAAGAACTACACAGCCGATTTAAAAACTTATTTCAGTTATAGACTCCTTGGGCATTGGAGATTAGCCTTGGGTAACTGTGACCCTGTGTTGACCTTTACTTCTGGGTCAACCGGAAGTGGGACCATATCTCAAGAACTACGTAACCGATTTTAAAACTTTTTTCAGTTATATAATCCTTGGGCATTGGAGATTATCCTTGGGTAACCTGACCCCGTGTTGACCTTTACTCCTGGGTCAACTGGAAGTGGGACCATATCTCAACAACTAAACACCCGATTTTCAATTTCTTTTCAGTTATAAACCCTTTAAGCATTAAATGTTGGACAAGGGTTATCATGATCCCATGTTGACCTTTATTTCTGGTTTAAAAGCTCCTTTCGATTCAGTATCAGAATGAAGACCAGTTTTTGGTTTTTAGAACATTTAAGTGAAAATGGGCCTATCAAAGGTCAAGAATCTTTTATCTTGAAATCAGACCAACTTAAAATTTTCTTACTCTTTGTTGCAACCCAGTCTTAACAGAAAGCTCAAAAATTGAGATAATCATATCTCCTGAACCAGATGTCACAAGGTCGTAATGTTTGTGATTTCTTGTTTGTTATTTTTTTTTTTTTTTTTTATGAATCAGAAAACAGGAACAGCTCTGTGTTTGTTCACAAACACCTAATGACTAGTTCTTGTTGTTGTTGATAGCCATTTTTATTTGTGTCTTTCTTTTTTCCTGTTGTCAGATAAACAAGGCTCTTTATTCACATTCTTGCTTTTCACTTCTTTTAAACTATCCATTCTGTCAATTGTGTTGTTATAGTTTGTGTTACATTTTTGATCATATGGTTTCAATAACACATTTAAATACTGATAATAGTAATGTTAATTTCAATAATTTTTACTTGAGTTATATGATTGAAATTTTATTGCAATATAAGTACTTACATTTATGAATTGTATATTTGTTGTTGTACAGGATGCCTTTGATTCTTTCAATGACTGGTTTGAACATTATCACAACAAGCGTCCATCGGAGCCTATTATGCTGGAAAACCCAAACTTCCATGAGAAAGTTCGCTTTGAGCATGAGCAGAAGGAGTATGAGGTATGACATGTGACAGGCATTCCCTTCTGCCAGCCCTGATTTTGTTAAATCATTCACTTTGTCCAATATTAAAGTTTCTACGTTGAATTTAGATTTTAAATGTATATACAGGATTAGTAGAGCTGACAAATAAGTCGCAGACGGTGTTCATGTTTTGTGGGATCAACCTTACTTACACACTCCATTTAATAATAAACCTGTGAAAAATAGAGCTTAATCCATTATGTGAGTCTGGAATGTTATTGGGTGTAACAACCAAAACCAACTGTTTCATTTTATTAGGTTTTATTTTTCTTGAATGTGACTTCCATTTCAGAGGGAAAAATTTCACAGAAAAAATGCTTCTAGTGTGGACTTCATAATCAGTAAATTCAGACTAAAATTAAACAATCATGTTTTTTATCATTATTCCTTTATGGTATTTTTGTGTTTTATTTGTTAACCATAGCAGTGTCCAATTCCAATTAAAATCGGCCCAACGGGGGGGATTGAATTGGCCCAAATTTATAATGCATTTCTCTTAGTCATATCACACTTTACCTTACAGGGACACGTTGCCTTCAAATTGGTTACTTTAGGCTATGAAAAGCATTTGTTATGAAATTAATGTCGTTGGAAAGATGTTTTAAAAGTAGAATACAATAAATCACACAAATATACCTCAATTTGTGTGTGGTTTTCCTCTTACTTAGTAAACTAACACGGTCAGCCATTTTGTAGAACAAAATTTTTGACTCCACAAAATGGCGGACCAAAAGAAAAATCATCAAATTTCAAGGGATATTTGTGGGAATTATTTTTTTCTGCTTTTTAAACATCTTCCCAACCATATTCGTTTAACAACAAATGCTTTTAAAGCCCAAAACGCCCAAATCCAAAGGCATTATGTCCCTTTAAATGACCTTTGTGAAAGTTCAAGTTGTGACATAAGTTTGTGAAATCAACTTTGAACTGTTGTGTGCCTCTACTGCAGTCATTCTTTCTAGAAAGTGTGTTTGATATTTCTGAACAAGTAATACATTTCAGCTTAGCATGGCATTCTGTTTATTTAATGCAGGGCACTTTTAGAGAGTAATTAGCTAGTAGAAAATGATTTGGTTTATTTTGGGCTAACCCAATCTAATGTAATTTTGTATTGTTATTATCAACTGTGCCAAGGTTTAGTTAGTTAAAAATGAAAATGTAAAGTGATAGTTTTAATTCACAACAAGTTCCCTCGGACCGCTGAAATCTTTTCATGAAACTTGTATCTTCTTGAAATTTAATTTTTTCAATATTGGGTGATCATAGAAAAATTGACTTGAACTGGATTTGAACCTGGGACCTCCAGATTGTCACAGGTTGAAATCTTTCCTTCTCTGTCCACTGAAAATTAATTTATATACCCAGTCAGTTGCCCTTATGGTTTGTTAATTGAAATTGTTTTATGTACATTATTTTGTAATTTCTTCCAGCTCGAGTTGGAAAGATGGCATCAGGCGCTAAATCGGCAGAGTAATGGAGTCAAGGAGTTCATCTTCAATGTCTTACTTTTTGTCACTGGGGGATGGATGGTGGACCAGAGGATGGTAAATTAACAATCTTTTGATTTGTACCCATTTCCAAATAAATTGTTATCACTGACTTGTGGTAGTTAAATTATTTAATAATTTTGAATTAAATATTTTTCAGATTTAGGGTAGAATTTTGTATATTTCTCAAAACCTTTTAGGTCTAACCAATCAAGGATAATATACAAATATAACACGATTTGTTTCGGGTGGACAATCAATATTAATTCTCTAATGGAAATTAATGAACTAGTTCCCTCGGCTTCACCTTAGGAACTAGTTAACTTCCAAATATTGAGGGGAGCTAATATCCACTGTTCAACCAAAATGTACAATATTATACTTGTTTTACTATACCTCATACTTTACTAGTTTTGCATCATTGAGCTCGGGAAATGTGGATTGACGTTTACCTGTACCAATATCTTAGCTTGGGCAATGTTTGTGCATGTGTAACACCTAAGCGAGCGTCCCATGAGTGCTTTGTAAGGCACATGTGTAGTAGACTATTGCACATGCCAAAGTCAACTATTTAACTATTTAACATGGGCATGAATACTGGCATGCAGGCTTGGTCATCATCTAAAATAGCATATGGCTCGTGATGATGAATGAACCAATCAGAATCTGCTCTCAATCATGAATATGTATGATGTATATATAGTAAAGTACAATAATTTTGAATGAACCAATCAGAATTGGCTCTCAATCATGAATATGTATGATGTATATATAGTAAAGTACAATAATTTTGTGGTTTTGCCATAAACTGATGAGTGATAATTGCTGTGATTTCCAAGTCCAGCGTCTGTTAAAAAGTTTGCCATATTCAAAATGACAATTTGTAATCAAACACGCTCAGTGGTCTAGGCGTGTAGATATCTGCTCAAGATTGCAGTGGTCATGAGTTTGAATCCGCTGAAGTCAGGAAGAAACAAATATGCAGTGCTTATCACCCATCGATGAACAGTAGAATAAAAACAAAAATGTTTTTTTGACTTTACAGATAATTGGGTTTTTTTGTAGTTTAGATATTTAAAAAAGATATTCAAAAACTTCAGAAACATTTTGGAATTAGGAAAACAAAATTTGTCACAATGAAAAAAAAAAAATGTAACTGAAGATTTTTTTTTACATCATTTACCCTTTTTTTTTTTCTAGACCAACGATGAGCCAATGAGACAGAAACAACTTGAAGATTTGCGTAAACTGTGTCTCCCCATGCTGTGCTCACTCCTCCATACTGTATTGCAAACATCAGGGCAATATAAAGACTGTTTGGCCCTGGCTGATATTTTAGCATCAGATGATTACCAGCTCTATAAGGTATGACTTTTGACTGCCAATTAAGGCAGTAAAAAAATGGTGAGCCCTGGTAGATTACATAGCTTAAAGATGATTGCCAACTCTATAAGGCAAACTATTGACTGCCAATCAGGGCAGTATGAAAAATGGTTGGCCCTGGTATATTACATAGCTTTAGATGATTGCCAACTCTATAAGGTAAACTTATTGACTGCCAATCAGGGCAGTATGAAAAATGGTTGGCCCTGGTAAATTGCATAGCTTAAGATGATTGGCAGCTCTATAAGGCAAACTATTGACTGCCAATCAGGGCAGTATGAAAATGGTTGGCCCTGGTATATTACATAGCTTAAGAGAATTAACAACAATATAAGGTGAAATATTCACTGTCAAGCAGGGCAGTATGACAAATGGCTGGCCTTGGTACATAACTTGGCATATGAGTATTACTTGCTCTATATTGACAATCGGGGCAATATAAACAAATTTTTCACCAAGGTAGAAAGCAAAGTCATTGTTATGTGTTTGTCTTTATAAGAGTGACATAACCCTTTTTTCATTTGAAAAAAATACATATACTTATAGGCCTCTATACCGACTATGTAGCACCATCACTACAACTAAAATTTCTTCTTGCAATTCTCAGGTTTTCAGCAGACAAGAGCTGCAGCAATTTTTAACCAAGCTCCGGGAGTCATCGCTGCTGTTACTCAATCAAAATCTTGATCCACTTGGCTATGAGCTGGTATCATAAGAAAATCTCTGGTATTTTGGATCCAGAGAAGCAAGTGTTAAAGGAATAGACCAAGCAAACCCAAATTAGGCTACAGGGTCCAATTTCATAGAGTTGCTCAAGCACAAAAAGTAGATTAGCACAACAAAAGTAGGCATACCATAATAAGGTTACTAGCCAAACTACCATGTAACTTGTATAATTTGTGACTGGTATCCTGCTTATTTCTGCTAAGCGGATAATTGTTAATAATACGTTCTGCTTAAGCATCTCTATTTTATTGGGGACCCTGGTTTTTGTTTTCCCCAATTTAAATTAGTGTACTTTAACCGAGGCAGACAGGTAAAATAGTCCAGGGATGGATTTCAAAAGGACTAGGATTCATCTTAAAATGAGTTGTTGCTATCACCATTGTGATTTGTATTGTGAAATCACACTTTGCTAAGCAATTAATATTGATACACATCTTAAGATCAATTTTGACCCAGACCATAGAAATAGAACCCGGAGAACGCTGAGCTTGACCGCCCTCTGTGTCGTCTGTGTATGGCAAAATGATCATGTGTGTCATGCGTGTATGGCAAAATGGCAACGCACATAGACCGTTTCTACGTGTTTTCATTGGTCAATGTTTTGACGTCTACTGTATGGCAAAATATTATCACTGGCTTATCACTGACCAGCCTCGCTATCACGGGCTGCGCACCCTAACACCCAGCGTACGTCTCTAGCCATACACGCGTTTAAAAAAATGGCGTTTTCGCGTCCATAAAAATGGTCTCACAACGAAATCGCACGCACAATGACACACTCAGCATTCTCCAGGTTCTATTTCTATGACCCAGACTCATCTGCTACAGTGAGACACAGAATCTGAGGCCTGGGCTTAATTGTATACAGCTACTTAAGCACACAACAGTTGTGCTTACCAAAAAAAGGTTACCAGCCAAAACACAATGCAATTATGTACCATCTGTAACTGGTTTCCTGGAAAGTTTCGCTTGGCAGAATTTTCAAGCAATGTTTTCTGCTTCAGCAGCTCTATGAAATTGGTCTGTGATGCTTTCCAATTTAAATCTGATTTCCAATGTTTTTTGTTTGCCGTAAAAACAAAAATCAGCCTCATTATTAAATAGGTTTGAAGATCCATAAATTCCTATACCATACAGTGTATCTAGGTCAGCCGAGCCAATGTATTCCAACAATATTTGAAATAGTTAAATATCGTACCTGTATAACTTTTAAAAGTAAAGTTCTACTTGGATATTTGGAGGGCACCAAGGCAGTGATTTAGGGCACCTGTTCTGTCTCAAATGCTACTCTACACAGAAACTGTGAGTAGACCCTTGCATTGGCAGCCATTGCCAATGTCTAACAGTAGAAGCCTGTGCACGCTGTGTACGATTCTCGTCCGATGATAGCCCTCATTGACCTCAGTGAGGGGACTGTTTTGGGTTAGTGCAAGGGGGTGTATTAGATGGTTGTGTAAAGGTAAAATGTGTTTTTCTGGCAATTCATGCAACCAAACCCAGGTAATCTCCACGAAGAAAACTAACATTTTCAGATATATCTACCTGGAGGTAAGACAGTTTGAGAAAAATACCTGCTATGCTTCCACAGTGTTCATTTTGCATTTGGTTTCCTCCTGTGTAGCTGTATTGCTTTAAAGGTAGGATTATATATTGGTAAATACTTCAACAATTAATGATCTTAAACATACTTGGTGAGAAGCACTGCTTCCGTTGATAGTATAAACTATTTTGAGAACACTTTCCTTCTGTAACGATAGTTGTTTACTGCAATAGACCCCTTGCACATGACGTCACACTCTCAAAAAGCACCCTCACCCTGAGACAGAATAAGGCAGATCATTGGATGACAGCTGCTCTTGGTGCATAAAGAGGTGCGTGTGACCTGCCTCAGCATAGCCGCAGCGTTGCACTTTATGCAAGGGATCTTTGCGAGTGCTTCCTTTCAGTTAACAGCCAAGCTGTGTTTTGACAACATTTTTATACAAAATTGGGAACCTATTTCATATATTTTGTTTCACAATCTCAAGAAAACTGAATAATCTCAAGTTATTTCCTTTCTGGTGGACTAGAATTTTTCGGTGCCACTTTTCTTTGTTTAAGAACTTCATTTTGTATAAGAAAGCAAGTTGTCATTAGAGAATGTACATGTATACAATTATGAAGGAAGGTCTCCATGAATTATATAAGTAAACCTTTTGCTGTTTTGCACATTTTCTTCTGCAATTGTTTCATTCATTTGTTTAAATACTTATACTGGATAATGATTAGGAAACAAGAACAAATACTCAGATTTAGATGTGGGAGGAAAACCCATAATGGGGGAAACCCATGCAATCAGGTGTGGAATGAAAACTAAATTCAAATGGTCTGAGGTGGGATTCGAACCAGGGTTCACAGCGGTAATAAAGGCAGAGAAAGAAACCACTGAGCCAACCTGATTCCAAAATAATTATATGAATTTGGCAGGGGGAGTAATAACATCATTAGGAAAGAAGCTGACTCTGCTCGGCTGTTTTTACTCATTTTGACCCCGAAAATACTATTGGCATCTTATTTATTGACCCAAATAAGATCATCTACAAAACTTTTGGTTCAGAAACGTTATCTTTCTCATCATGTACATCAACGGGTCTAACATGGGCCATATCGCTGATAAGGAAGAAAATACTCATGAGTTTTTGTCAACAACTCACGGAGGAGAGATCTCAGTGATCTTTATTAGCCGATTCTCAATTCTGTCTAAACTAATCAAAACAAAAGATTCTAACATTTTGGAAGGAAAACGAGTTTAATTTCTACATTCTATTATTTGATAAAACATAACAAAATAAGTATTGGACTTGATTGAACTCAACAAAACAATTTTCAAGAAAGCTTGTTACTCTTTGTAGAAAGTTGTACCCCCTTTCTATATTCACACCCGCTCAAGGAGAACTTCGAACATTTATTTCGGGGGAATTCAAATGTTGTCTTTATTCTGAAAACCGTAAGGCCAAACTCAAAACAAAGTCAATTAAAGTTTATTTGCGTAAGCCGTGGGTATGAAGTACTATATTCACCCTTTAATATATTTTATATGTTTAGAAGATGGATTGGAAGTGAATGTGAATGTACGAAATTCCTTTCATGGATTATAATCAGTGTTCGGCGATGGTGGTGCATGGATGGACGGGCAACAAGGCTACCAGGGGCTTCATGAGATGGGGACACCTCGCGCCTTGATTATCAGTATACATTGTATTTCGTTTGCACCATAATCAGAGCTATACCAATTAGAAGAAGATCAGGAACAAGACAAAGAGGCCACCAAAGGCTGCTGGGGACAGCCCAAGACATGAGGCCTCAAAGAGGATGCGATTTGTTTTCTTCAATCATGAAGCCAAGAGCCCAACCAAGGTTGATTCCATTAATCTGTGAGGGGTATCAAAATGAAATGCAAATTATAAGGCTCTGCATTTCAGGGTATATTCTCAACCCCCAAAAACCTGAACTAGCAGTCATTGGCAATTTTCAATTTTGTGTGCAAAGGTTTGAGTGAAGTCCATTTTCAGTCTTACTTCATATCGTTATCGCCTTTCTTGGATAAGCTAGTCTCTATTTTTCTAGAAATGTTACCTTTTTAGAATTTCATCTTTCCCTGCAGTTGGTGACAGACCAATCCCAAAAAGTAGTGTAGGCAAAAACACTGAAAGCATAACATGAGAGAAAATCACTTTACTATTGACACAATTTTAAAGAAAGAATCATGTTAAAAATCAGTCGGCGGTCGGAGGGCGCGTCAAGCTGATACAAGGATGTGTGACGTGAACGTTTTTTGTACTTCTTTTGTTTTGGTACCAACGAATATGCCCCTTTTCACTGCGGCTTTCGTCTCCGGCTTTTGGCTACTTCGTCAAGTTCTGTACCAGAGTGTACAATAACGGAACAAAGCGCTTATCTGCGTTGTCCGGCGATGTTTTCAGAGTCACAGTTGCGCAGATTTAGTTTTACAGACACACATTTTCGTTTGAAACCAGAAGTATCTCGAGTAAGTTACAAGAAAATTATTTGAAAATGCACTATAAGGTAATGTTATCTCATAAATGTAAGTTTTATAGTTGGGGAACAAGTTGTCTTTTTTTAGTTGAACAATAACATTCCTTCTCAAGCCGTCAGAGTGACGAATGTTCACATTAGAAACGCAGCACCATCGAACATGATGACTACATGAAAAATAAGTCTAAAATGCTGCAATAACTTTGTAGTTTTAAACTAACATATTATATATGAAGTTATAACTCGCCTGCAGACTGCAGAGTCTTCCGATACCGTCTTCAAGTAGACGGTCTTTATGCGGTATCGACTATATTAGTCTTATTCAGCCTGTGGACGACGCCTTGCATGTACAATGTCATAATATTGATTTCTTGTAGTTACTTGTTGCACAGCCAACTGCTCAATACAATGATTACGAGATGGAGTCAGGAGCTGTTCCAAGGTGAGCTATTCGTCTTCATAATTTTTGTTACATTTTGGTGAGAGTTTGCATTTTGCAGTTTCTCATAAATGTCTTAAATGTGGTACACGCAACTTTGGGTTTTTAGAAGGAAATAATACACTGTCGGTATCTAGAATATTAGGCCTAGGCCTATCCCCAAACTGTCAGTATAGGCCTACAGTTGAGTCTTCATTGCCATGTTGTTGCAACGAGTTATTATTTTTACTCTACAGCATTTGCAAAAAGGTGAAAATTACATCACAGTGACGTCACTATGGCTGCAGGAGGTCTGAAGTGTAACGTAATAACCGTTACATTAGTGACAATCGGAACTGTTATTGCCATATTCTTCATGATATCCGTTGTGGTTATAACTGCCCGTTCATTCATCCCTGAAGTATGCGAATCTTATGATGATGACATGAAGGTATGAACAGCAAAAGCAACCTAAACCAACTCAAAAACAAACACTTACACCAAATACAACACTGTTTAAACAACTACTACAACACTAACACCAAAACCAACACAAATACCAACTCTACCAACACAAACAATGACATGACTGAAGCATTACCAATAAACGTGGGTTTTATCGCACACACATACCCAGTTTCGAACCCAGATAACAACAATAATTGTTTTAATGGCCCTGCGTTTTGACCCCATATCATTTCTTTTTAGCCTTTGAGAATGACTCTGCAGGGTAAAACGTCAGGCCATTAAATATTTTTGCATGGTTGGCAGTTCACAACAACTATTCTATATTATTCACTTAAAAATAGTAAATAAATAATTAAATTAATAAAATGAATACATAAATATAACTCTGACTATGGGTCTTAAAACTTTACACGGTGAACATGTATTTGTGTATATACTTCCCTTCAAGGTAACACAATACGGTATTTTGATCGAAGTTCAGACCCCTTTTCCCAAGCCACACCTATTCTCTTGGAAGTTTGATATTAATGGATCACTTGGCAAGATTGAAGACAAAACGTACACCGTCAAACAAAGTAAGTTTTTGTTACATTTATCGATATATAGTTCTCTGATTTGTAAACTAGTAACAAGTTATAATTTTACTTATGGTGGATCAGATGCACAAAATTGCTTATGCACAAAACTGCTTAGCAAGAACAACAATCTGATTGCCCTAGGTTACAGTCGAAATAAATATATGAACAGTTTGCATAACTTTCTCTTAGATCTGTATAGACTGATCCCCTGTGTTTTTCCGCAAGTACTGGTTTCACAGGCCATGCTTTCACTTGATACAAAGACTTCATTGGATAATGTGCCGTGACGTAAGCTTTCCATACGAATGGTCCGAGGTGATCGGTCGTGAGCTCCATGCAGCGTGTTCGTAAAATTTACATCATGACGTAGACGTGTTGACATGCTTGCACTAGCCCTGCTTGTGAATTGACTACTTCTACTACTACGAGTTATAGACCATGTGACATCACGTGTTTACAAAAGAGTCACAGAGCCTGGACTTGTTCCTGGCAAGTTTGTATGTTTTATGATGGTTGCACTGTCTGATTTTTCTCAGCTTTTGATATAAAGTAAGAAAGGGGGCACATCTCAAAAGTTGTACAGCTGTTGCTTTTGTAACTCTTGAAGTCACATGTGAAAATTATGACACAAAATGTAAATTTTCCCATATGGCATGTGACCTGAGTGACAGCATGTGACAGTGACACTGTCAGTGTCAGTGACAGCATGGAGGTAGATGCCAGTCATGAATTGCATTAGAATTCAAGGTCACTACTCTCTAGAGGTAACATACTCCGCCGTGTGAAATGAATGCGAGATCAAAAGTATATCCTCTCATATCGTAAACTGAAAATTTCTTCTTGTTTCCTATCGTGTTATTGGCATTTGTGTAATATTGTGTAATGATTGTCCAAGTTATTGGATTTTGCAGTGTTAGTATAACCATAGAGTAACCATGGAGGTAGAAGTAACTGAAATGCAATAAATAAATAAATAGACCTATACATTAATGTAATAGAGATTGCAGATAAAAAGAGACCACGGATTTTTCTCGAGTCTTGTTTGGACACCATCAGCAGGATCATTCCCAGAGACCAGCATGGAAGTACCGAGGTTATCCTGCTTTCTACGGATGAGATCATTGGGGCAGCAGAGTAAGTATCGTTGCGTATTGACTGGGATACCAACCGCAATGCCTTAAAGTTAACTCAAACCTTGCAGATGCTATGGGATTGAATCTCATAGTCATAGTTTTAGGAGTATATAAACCCGTTTCAAGGTCAGGCTGATCCGAAAAGTGGTTAAACAAGATATTTAAAAACTACACACAATCAATGCATGTTACATGTTTGTTGTGCATTGTCCGTGGCACATGCCTATGTTTTTTTGCTTTGAAACAACATCATCTATCGATCTGTCAAAATTCATTACAAAGAAAAATAGAAGATAAAAAACCGGCGAAAATCGGTCTCTGCAACTTTAGCAGTAAAACTGGACGTCTACTATTTTCCCCCGAACTTTATAAAACACTTGCCTTTATAGTGAGTTACATGAACTTATAAACATAATTAGGCCTATTTATCAAGATTTTCAACAAAAAGTGTTTTTTAATTGAGTCAACAGGCTTCAGACAACTTTGGGTGAAGTTGATGTTCTGCTCTCATCTTACGCCTTCAACACCAGCAGTGGTTCCGTTGAACCACACGTCATGACGGCCAATGATATAGCTAGACACCGCTGGACACGTGAAAATGAACTGCTTGGGGTCATAACATCCGTAAGTAATGTGCGGCGGCTGTATATACATTGGCGGCCACTGCTACAGCTACGACTGTTGCAAAGCGCTAACATGAACAGGAAAGGAGGGTCTTGCCCTTCAATCCTCTTTTCTTTATGGATGAAGCCAAAATAACAAAACTGTATTATTATATGCCCTTTTTGAAACCATGGTTTTGGCTATGGTATAAGCGCAGCTTCAAAATTGCACAACAAGCAAGCGTTTTCAAAACCACGGAATGAGCCGAATGCCACCGAGGCCGTAGTCTTGGTCCAAGACGTCACTATCCTATACACGTAACTATCTTATACAATAAAATTCGTGATAACCCGACAGAGG
>JAUELU010000003.1:2509027-2519517 GCA_032357145.1 Evasterias troschelii
ACAGCCTCTTTCCTCACCCAGTCTGTATATTTCAATTGCTTTGGACTCTTTCCTTTCAGTATTGCCAGTAACAGCCTCTTTCCTGACCCAGTCTGAATATTTCAATTGCTTTGGATGCTTTCCTTTCAGTATTGCCAGTAACAGTCAAATGCTTTCTTTATAATCTCATAACAGGTATGGAGAGGCAAGAGACATCAAACGGAAAATAGTTTTCCATGCAGGCCCGACCAACAGTGGGAAAACATACCATGCTTTGGAGAGATTCTGCAGCGCTAAGTCTGGTGTTTACTGTGGACCGTTGAAACTATTAGCTAGTGAGGTTCACATGAAGACAAATGATAAGGTAATAGCAACAAGCAGCTTTCTTAGATCGATCAAAATCCACTGACAGTTTTTTTATTTTGATGACCTCCATGTGGGATAACTGTTCTTGAAAAATATGACAGAACATGACTTTATTCATCATCACATACTAAACTAAAGTGTTTGCGTGGTTTGCGGTTAGTGATTCACAGTGAACACATATTTTAGTACAGATTAACATATTTTCTCTTACAAGAACAACAAATTCTGGTGCTGAGTATGAGAACCTTTGTTGCTTTTATCAAGTCAGGGTTTCAATGGTTACTACAGAAAGTGTCAAATGTTCCCCAAAATAATACTGCGTAGAGGCACGGCAAAGTTTTTGGGATTACCGACCCAAATTGGTTATGCAGAAGTTTTGGGAATACCGACCAAAATGGTTAAGCAGAACAACAGTGGATAGCATTAACAACGAAAATTTTAGCTCAATCGATCATCAGAGTCACAAACAAATAATGAAAAACACTTTATGTTTTCAAACATTAGGACTCACAAGATCAATACTAAATGTTTTACCAATTTCTGGCAAACCGTAGCATTTCAGGCAAAAATATTTTAAGGGAAGTTTTCCATCATGACAATCTTCATGGCATGTCTTGGACTAGCGGTTAGAGGGACACGTTGCCTTGGGTCGGGCGAGCTGGGCTATGAAAAGCGTTTTTAAGCGTTTGTTATAAAATGCCTATGATTAGAATGATGGGCAATTCCACACCAAAGTGGACATGACATCAAAAAATTGAAATGCATGTCACCAAAACAAATTGGGTGTCAAATGAAAGTTAAAAGTCTATATTTTCAAGATTTATACTCAGAATAATGATTTTGGTAACCCAAAATTACGATAAATTAATAATCCAGTTATGAGCTAAATATAAGATAAATACTGACCTAAAACTATTTAAGAATTAATACATAAAATATGGGTACAGTTTCCATAAATCCATGTCATTTAAAAGTATAGGTCTTGAAAAAGTATAAGTGACAACTTTTTTCCAGATATTGCAGACTTAGTTACGCTTCAGTGGCTTGAAATATTTTGGTTCAGTTGAATGTCCTTCCGTTACCCAAAAAACTTGATATTTTAATTTTGTTTAAACTAGTTGTAGGATAAATGCAATGAATCTTATTTTTCAAAGCAAGTTTTAGTAGGCCTCTAATATGGAATTAAGACTGACATCTAAATCCTTTTTGTTTATTAATTATAATTGATTATAACATGTCCTTCCATTACTATAGTGGTAATGGAAGGACAAAGTCTACTTTCATCAAATTGTATAGCATTTGACAGACAAACACACCTGTAGACAATGTTTCTGAGTTGATACTGTGTAGCTAGATGAGGTGTATACCCTGTGACAGCATCTATAAAAATGCTACATTTAGGTTTTTTATGTATATGGCAATTCCTTGGTAACGGAAGGACGTTTTAATTCATTAAACAACATTTATATCACGAGTATCATGAACAGTTTAATTGGTTACATCAAGCATTTCTACCCTTCCTTAGTAACTGAAGTGCATGATGTGTATTTACATGACTCGTCTTCATTAAAATGATAAACGGGGCCAAAATGTTCTTTGCAAAAGACCGCACCAACATGACCAACATGTAAGCCTTATAGGGAATTATCACAAGAAATCAATCCATTGTTTGAGTCAGGAGAAAATCGTTTAAAACCATGCTTTATTTTAAGCATTTAAACACATTGTCCTTAATTTTGTGTGTGTTTTCCTTTTTGTTTTCAGATATAACTTTCTTGACTTTGAATTTATTTCAGAGGGAAATATTTCACAGACAATGGTTCTAGTATAAACTTCATCATCAGTCAGCTTTTAGACTAAATTAAACAATGATGTTTTACATCCAATCATTCTTTGTCTTTTTTTCAGGGTATTATGTGTGATCTTGTGACTGGTGAGGAACGTCGGTATTCTAATCCAGAAGGAATACCTTCAAGTCATGTGGCTTGTACTGTTGAGATGACCAGTGTAAATCAACCTTGTAAGTCACATTTTGTAATTAGATGATGCCATTGTGACATCTTAGTGTTAATAGAACATATGTGTGTCATTGTCTTATTGGGTTGTCATTGTTTTACATTGAGTACATTTTGTTGTCACATCTGAGTGTTATTAAGACATACGAATGTCATTGTGTTATAATGATAACATTTTGTCACTAGATAATGCCATTTTCACTTCTGAATAATATTTTGACTTGGATGTCATTGTCTTACTAGGTTGTCATTGTTTTATAACGTTTCACAGTTTGTCACTGATAATGCCATGGCTACATCTAAATGTTAGTGGGACACTAGAATGCCATTGTATTAATGGCTATCATACCTGTGCCATTGACATATAGGAATGTCATGTTCACATCTAAATGTCATTGACACAATAGGTTGTCATTCTTTATTAGGCTGTCATTTATTATGGCACCATTGTCATTTACACCTCTGTATGTCACCGCTCTATTAGAGTGTCATTGTTTTCTCAGGCTTTCATTTCCTTTGTCATTTCAAAACCGTTCTTCCCAACTAGTCTTGCAGGATAGTAGAATGTGAGATCAATTCTCATGAATAACTTTCTTGTTTTAATACTTTTAAAAAATTTTTTGTCAGATGAAGTCGCTGTCATTGATGAGATTCAGATGTTGAGAGATCCAAGTCGAGGTTGGGCTTGGACTCGAGCCTTCTTAGGTAAAAAATATTAATACAAATTAAAATATTACTAAGTTGACATAATGTATGTGTCCTAGCAACTATTTTAAGCTCTTTATTATCCGTGTTCATCAGGCATACTTAGACCAATCCTCAAACTTTCTTGACTCACTAGGGAGCATACAACCTAAAGCTGCTTATAAGTGCTAAGGGGTTAATCCAACATTTATTTATGACTGAGAATATAAAAATAGGTACAAATATTTAAAATTGTATAAAATACCGAGCCAGTGAGTGGCAAGGAGGAGCAGGTGACCAGCACCTCTACAAGGTCGTCCTTCCACAAAAATTACCAACAAGTACCCCGCCCACTAAGAAAAAAACCAACCCAAAACGCGTTCAGGCTAAACAGACAATCACATACTACAAAAAATGGGCAACACCCTGGTACACACATCATCTGCTGAGAAACTAGCGGCAAATTTGTCCTTATAAAAGTGTAGCAGATGAGTCTTAAATGACAACAACGAAGCTCCTGATCTGGCTGACAAAGGAAGTTGGTTCCAGATTGGGACTATCGGCTAAAAATAAAAAAGACTTGTGCGATTCGGTTTTACAACGAGGAACAGATACCATGAAGGGATCAGAGGAAAGTCTGGTGGCAGGACAGCCCTGAATCACATTAAAATTTACATAAATATTAATATTCATGTCCATTTGACCAATATTACATTTAAAAAAGAGTATTAAATCACATGACGCTCTAAACGTGACTTATAGTCTTCCTAGGGTTGATTTAAAACAAATTTAGTAGCCTGTCTTTGAATACCTTCAACAACCCTAATATTACGTTTAGATGTTCCACAACACACTGAACTACAATATTCCAAGTCACTTCTAGTTAATGCAGAATAAAGAGTTTTGAAAACTCTACTGGGAGCATCATAACCAATGTATGTTTGATCATACCCATCTTCTTACTGCATTTACTGGTAATGTGATTTATATGAGAATTCCAAATAAAATCTGAAGAAATCTCAACTCCTAAATCACGAACTGAATCAGTCCTTTGAAGAGAAACATTGTCAAAATTGTAATCAAAATTGACACACCGTTTGCGTCAAGAAAATTGTCATGATTTAACACTTCTGAATGTTGAATTTTAAGTCCCATTTGAAACTCCATGCATACAGAGTATCAAGGTCGTTCTGCAGAAGTCTACAATCAGAAATGTTGTTAATGGATTTAAAGCATTTAGAATCATCAGCAAATAGAGCTACTGTTGAATTTTGGACACAGCTGGGCATGTCGTTTATATACAAAAGAAACAGAAGAGGACCCAAAACAGAGCCTTGTGGGACGCCCGAAACAATGGGAAGCCAGTCAGAACTACACCATTGAATAACCACCCTTTGTTAACAATTACATAAGTAAGAATTAAACCACGCAAGTAGGTGAGAATGGAATCCAAAACCCCGTAGCTAGTGTAAAAGCAATTTGTGCGACACGCTGTCAAAGGCTTTGGAAAAGTCTAGATGAATCACATCAACCTGCCCAGCATTGTCCAAAACACCACTGATTTCTTGATAAACAGACAAAAGCTGAGAAACCATGCAGCGGCCTTTGACAAACCCATGTTGCAAATGATGTAATTCACCCTGGATAACAGGGAAAACTGCATTAAAATGGCCATTTCCATGACTTTTGAACATATACAAAGTAAAGACACTGGTCTATAATTTTCCACACAACTTTTGTAATTTTTCTTAAAAATAGGGACAACATTAGCTTTCACCCAATCACTGGGAAGTTGTCTGGTAGTCATTGACAAGTTATATGGCATAATGGAGCAACAATTTGTTGGGCACACTCTAAGCATTCGAGGAGACAATCCGTCAGGGCCAACTGCTTTGGTCGTATCTAAATTTAGAAGAATTTCAAGAATTTCAGTCTCATTTACAGAAAGAGACCCCAACTTATCATAGTTTTTAGTAGGGGTTAGCACAGAATGAAAGTACGTATTGAACAAATTGGCTTTGTCCATAGCACCATTGGCAGTCTGACCATTGTCCCTCTTAACTATGTGGGGAAGAGACTTAGGTTTAGTTTTTTGCCTAAAAAATGACCAAAATCTCTTAGGATTATCAGCAAGAGTGGACCCAAGATTATTTAAATACTGTTTATACTTGCAGTTCAAAAGATTCTTTTACCGATTGCGAAGCTTACGAAAAGCTGCCCAGTGTTGAGCTAAGTTAGAGGTCATGGCTTTCTTCCAAGCAGATTTGTTTTTGTTTTGTAAGTGACGAACTTCAGCATCTATCCAACCAGGAGCTGCAGGGTCCTTAATCTTAATTTTAAATTTAGGGACACACCTGTCCATAACGTTTGAATGTATATGTTTACAAAGTGCGATCAAGCTATATTCACATTATCGGCATCATAAACAATGTTGAAATCGATGTCAGAAAGAATTGACCTAACGACATCAAAGTTAGCAAGCTTAAACTTGTAAACAAAGCGAGGAGCCTTTTTTATTTTTTTCATCCGAGTGCTAATGTCAAACTCAAGAAACTTGTGGTCTGTGTAAAAACTCTCATGTGAGATACACAAATTATTAACCCGATCGGGGTGAGAGGTAAAAACCAGATCCAAAATATTATTACAATTTTTTCTAGATTGAATATTACTCACTTGAGTTAGAAAGAAATTATGAATTTATCACAAAAATCCTGTTCATATTTCGATATACCAGTTAATACAGAATCATTACAACCTTTAACCTTAGGCTGGTTAAAGTCTCCAATGACGATAATGTGTTCATAATAGGAAGATACTTTCACCAGGGCAGCATTCACAGACTTGACAAAAGCTTCGGTGTCACCATCTTGTGGTCTGTAGCATAGAGCAACTGCAATTTTTTGTGTCACATCGGGTGTAATCTCAACAATTAGGATCTCGTTGTCAGGTTCCAGGTCAGCACAATGAGTGGATAGCACAGAGTCCTTTATAGCACAGAGTAGACCTCCTCCTCTGGTCTTGTTAATATTCGACTGGTCTTTACGATACTGTGTGTACCCTGGCACAGGCAGCTCAGCATCATCGACAGATGTGTTGAGCCACATCTCGGTGACACAGACGCAGTCATGGGATCCATTGGTTAAAATGGTTTCAAAGACTCCTAGCTTACTCATCCTGCTTCTTGAAACTGTTTTTAAGCTACGAAAACGCATGTATAAAAAGTTTAATTGATTAGCCTTCCTTAGTGTTGAAGTTGAGTTGCAGGGGCCTGGCCCGGAAATGGATGAACATCACTGCAAATTAAGAGTGCCACTGTTATTAGAAGACTGTTTTGACTCACGTGACGAGATAGTGTTTAATACGGGGACGATTTAATTTCCTTCCTCGATCTCTTCTCGGGATGAGTGATAAAATGTGACATTCATAAATACCTGGGACAGTTTATCCATTTTGATTGGTTGAGAGCACGTCACGTTGGGGTGTTAAAACGTGTGATATAAACACGGCTAAAAGTGTTTAAACACGGCTGGCTTCGCAGGTTGGGCGCGCAAGCTCATTTACGCCAATTCACTTACGCGGAACGCAATGTAATAGCTATACGATACCCATCTTTTTGTACACGCGCGTACACACAACCCAACGCACACAAAACAAAAATTTACAACAAATAAATTTAAATGTACAAACTTTGAAAATTTGCTTACAAACAGATTGTCACAGATTGTCTTTTTTACCACCGATTTTCCTTATTATTTCACTTTTTAACAAAAGGGCATTTATGAATGGGAATAAAAGAGTATTGACTCATTCTTAAACGGCCGTTTAAAACCTTGCAGGGTCGTGGCCGTGCAATAAAAGCCCTCGCCTTCGGCTCGGGCCTTTATTGCACGGCCACGACCCTGCTGGTTTTAAACGGCCGGTTAAGAACTCGTCACCACTCTTTTATTCCCTTAATGTAGCCTCGTAACCCATCAATTTTTCACTGGCAATCTTTTTTAGTGACATCGGGGCCTGTTCCATGGTGTGTTTTACCATCAATGCTGGAATCAAGATGAAAGTCACTTTTGTAGAAAGAAACCGTCACACAGTATACAATTGCACAGGAAATACCTTGCAGTCCAGCCGCCATTTTTGTTGAGCAGATCAAGAAGAAATAAAAGACTCCAAAATCGATCAATATCCAGTCACCAGCAGTAGCAGAAAAGATGAAATGTGGCGGAATGTGTGCTACACATTAAAATGCAGTTGTATAGTTAAAAACATGAAAGTTAGATCACAGAAATCGATGAAACAAAGACAAATTGAAGCACAAAAACGGACAACAAAAAACAACAACTTGCCTAACGAACAGCACCCTCTTACAGTTCTCTCAACCGTGTTGTATTAACTGGTATATCGAAATATGAAGAGGACATAACTCAAGATAATACTGTCTCAACCCTCCTTGATTAAGAGGAGTAATTTATGGCTAAATGTCTTGCTCAAGGACAAAAGTGTCATGACCAGGATTTGAACCTGCACACCATTGAAAAGGCCATAAGAACTTGAGTCCGGTGTGCTAGACAGCTTAGCCATGATACTTGCAACTGTAATCATAAATTGCTTCTCTTCATCAAGGATTCCAAACAGAAAAAACCAAGAGGCCATTATTGATTATGTAGTTGTAACAAACAGGGCTGTGAAACTGAATGGTACAATAAATGATTTAAACTTTTTTAAAGTGAGCAAAAACAAGTAATTATAGAAAAAAATTGTACTTTTGATTACAAATTACTGGCTTATCTATTAAAAGTGTTTTCTCAATAATTTTGTTTTCTTATTGCAAGGTTTGGCTGCTCAGGAGATTCATCTATGCGGAGAGGAGGCAGCCATTGATTTTGTCCAACAGCTCACAACCTCAACCGGAGATGAGATGGAGATAAGACGTTACAAACGTCTTACGTCACTCAAGATCCTTGATGAGCCATTGGGTGAGAAATAGTACACATTTAAATGTGGTTAAATATTGCATATCCAAATCAGAGCATATATGGTAACATCAAGTTGTACACAATTGATCTGTTCTTAATGGAATCAAGTTTATTAAGAACTCAAACAAGACTTTTGTTTGTTTTACTTGGTGAATCATTTCACCTGCCATCATCACTCTTTATAAACTTTTGCCATTTTGGGATTCAAAATCTGTATTGGCAGTGTCCGAATTGGCGGCTACAGCTACACATGTTGCTAAGGGTGTTACTAAGGATGCTTTATACTGGATGATGCATGAAGATGCGGATACCATGCGTTCGCTTGATCATACAGACAATTTGTCAATAAGGGTAGCTGGTACTTTCATGAAACAAACATAATAAAAGTATAATGCCAAACACCAACCAAAGTATTTATACTTATGGTGCTGTTAATTTTCAAAGCTCATAGGTTGGTTCTTGAAAGTATGAATAAATAGTGAATCATGTGTAAGAGATTAAAGACTGGCCCATGAACAAGAATTGAATAATTCAAAAAAATATTGGAGAAAGAATAAACACAAATGCTGATGGTTTTACCCTTTTTGTGAAAAGTATTTTTTAAAGGCAATAACAGTGTAAGGAACCAGTCTTCACTTCATGGTAATGACCTTGATTATTGGCTGGCTGCTGTTAATGGATCTTGGCCAGCAACCAACCTGGCCACACCATGTAGTTAAGACCAGCTCGTCACACTGTTGTTGCTTAAATAACTGATGTTTACTAATTTGTGTTTCTTATTCAAATATTTCCCTTGTTTTCTGTTTCTAGGGAGTTTGGACAATGTAAGACCTGGAGATTGTATTGTTGCCTTCAATAAGAATGACTTATATTCAATTAGTCGTCAGTTAGAGGCCATGGGAAAAGAATGTGCAGTAATCTATGGCAGTCTACCTCCTGGTGAGTGAATATCCAGGGGTTGCTGGTAACTTCTTCAGTGAGTAGCCAGCTGGACAAGTTGGCTGCATGTAGGAACTTAAATCTGAAACCATTTACTTAGGCAGTGATTTATTTGTTGCTCTAGGAATGCAGTGAGCTAGCCATATGACCACTTGGAGAATTTCATCCAAGCCTCAGCTGTTTAAAGTATCATTTGTCCACTAAGGGAGAACGCTGAATTTGAACTTTGACCTCTGTTGTACAGTCATGAGTTTTTTAGAAACACTCCTGATACCAGGATTTTCTCAAAATGTTCTGGAGTCTTCAAGTTTTAGTTTTTTTTTAAGAAGTGTAGCAGTCTCCATGGGCTGAAAGAAAAAGTCCACACTGTGTTCAAACATGTAGCTTTGTATTTCTGGTGATGCAACGAGTCTGTAAACATTCAAAATTGTACATGTAACATACATCTGAGAGTTTCTGGGTCTAGAAATAAATGGGAGCCCAGGCCTGCAAATCATGTGTCAGGAATTTTCACATTCATCAAATCTCATGCCTGGTTGTTTAAAGCAATAGTCTTGACACAATTTTATAAAGCTGATAAGCAGGAAAAACAATATTAAAACTATTTACAGAACACAAGCGTGATTTTCTCTTGTTTGTAGGCACCAAACTAAGCCAAGCTAAGAAGTTTAATGACCCTGATGACCCCTGTAAGATCATGGTAGCCACTGATGCTATTGGAATGGGTCTGAATCTGTGAGTATCAAATAGAATAGAGTCCTCTGAGATTCAATTCAATAATATTTATTTTGTTCTATTTATTTTATTCCTGTAAATCAGCCCTGGCTTTGGCCTCTGTGGACCCCAGTTTGAATTATGTCTGTGGATTGGGTTTTCAGTCCCTACCTACAGGATTTTCCTCCCAAATGTAGAACTGAACATTTTTTCGTTGTCTCTTTGCCATCCAAGTCATTCAAATGAAAATGGTCGTGCCTCCTCAAAGATCCAACTCCTGGCTTGCTGATCTAAACTGAACTATTTTTGTTTGGAGCAGTTTTCATGAAGTTTGGCAAATTGTTCCACAATGTCGGTGAAGAATGTGAGAACAAGCGATGGCCATATGATTGAGTATGAGTGATGTGTGGGGCAAGTTGAGAAGTAGAGCTGAACGGAGGGTACCACAAGGCTGGTATGGATGAAGGGGTTCTTGGACGTATTGGGGTGCAGACTGGTTTAGGGATTTGTAGAACTGGAACGGAGGGTATAATGGTAATGATATGGATGACGGAGTTCTTGGAAGTACTGGGGTGCAGATTTGTTGAGGGATTTGTAGATCAGTAGAGCAGGAATGGAGAGTACCATGAGGTTGGTATGGATAAAGGAGTTCTTGGCGGTATTATTAGCTGTTCCGATTTACTGTCGGAACAGGTATTGTTTTTGTCAAAATTTTTATTATTATTCTTTGTTTCCACCTAAATCCCCATAGCAATTGCACACGTTTTTTGTTTAAGCCTAATATCCTAGAGTGTACATACGAAATAGTTAAATCATATATCAA
>JAUELU010000003.1:2561715-2572339 GCA_032357145.1 Evasterias troschelii
AGAAGAACCCAGTTACACTTATTACTAAGAAGAGGAGGGCTTTCTTTGATAATTCTAGCAGTGGCTGCTGAGTGTGCCGCAGCACCCTGTAAACCCTTATTAGGTGCTACATAAATCAGTCTCATAATTTAAATACTTCAGAAACCTGTTTTAAAGTGTTTCTCTTTGTTCAAGCGCCCCGAGTACCATATTTGTAGATACTTGCCAGATATAAGACTTTGGTTTTATTATTGTATATTCAGTTTGCAGTAACACCATGTGTATATATTTACTTTGCTTTATTGATTTGTTGTTTGAGAATTTGTCTTGCTAGTTATTCTACTGCTGCAGAGTAGATTTCAGTATTTGGTATTATCATTATCAATTTTCATATTCATATTCATATTATTATTATTGTTAAAAATATTACTTGGAAAATATATTTGGCTTTAAATTTTATTAGTGTTTGTACTCTGCTACTAGTAACAAGGTATATATCTACCAAACTGATCCCATTTCATATGTTGTATGTTTTGCCTCTCTTTTCATTCTAACTTGTTTTTTACTGTCTGGTAATTTTCAGGTGAAAGCATGTATTATATTCAGTTGTCCACATAGTAAATCTCTTGGTTTGAGTTTGATGCCAGAGCACATTAATCCTGTCAACCGTACGCGATCGCCTCTTCAGGATTTGAAGATTGGTGAAATCATCAAGAAATCAACGATCTTAAGAATCGATAAGAAGCTTGGCATGTTAGTGCAGCTGAACGAAAAGTCAAGAGGGTTTGTTTATGTAAGTATTTATTTGTTTTTTGGGGGAAAAAAGAAAAATTTTCTAGAGCAGATTTTGTTCCTGCAACCTCCAGATTAACATGCTGGTGCTCCAACAACTGAGCTAGAAAAAATCTATCTCAAAAAATAATTGACCAAATTACATAAAATTTCAGTTCTGGGGGTTTCTCAAGGAGTCCAATCAGCACACCAAATTTCATTTCAATCCGTGACGGTCAGGTCCAAAAGCATGTTGAATTGACATGGAATGACCCAGTTGGTAGAGCACTAGCATGTTAATCTGAAGGTCATAGGTTCCAATCCCATTCTACTAAGTTCTGTTCAACCAAAAGTTGAATTGAAATTTACACAGTTTCCACTGTGGTTTATTGCTTGATATTTATTTATGTATTTGTGTAAGAAATTTCTAGGTTGCAGCTGACTTGCCATGTAAATTTCCATTACTTAAGTATTTCTAAGCATGCGCATATTTCCAAGAATGATGGATTTACCTGGTAGGTTTGCTGTCATCTAGTGTGTCCAAATTTCTACCATTGTATAGTTAGGAAAGGAGTTCCAAAGTTTCATCATTTATTGTTCTCTGACTAATTTCAGATCCCACATATATCAGACAAGAAGGTACAAACTCCAACGAGTGACTACAAAGTAGGAAGTAATGTGACAGTCCGGGTACTAGATATCAATTTAATGGACAAGTTGGCAACTGTGTCTATGAAGACCTCTGTCTTAAAGCAACCATTTATTGGTTACCATGACATTCAGCCTGGTGCCCGTGTTGAGGTGAGATTGCTAGTTGATAAACTTGTCCCTGTTTGGTATTGATTGGTTTTTAGTTAACTGTATATGAAATAACGTTAATTGGTGGGCCAGAATGTTATTTGACAGGAATGATCCTGTTGTTTTCCTTATAGAAACAACCCAAGCCTTATATGTGTTACATGCAGAGGATTTTTTGTTCTTTCAAAATATGGTTCAGGAGTTTTTATTCAGTTGCAAAAATGCAAGTGTGATTGTGCTTTGTTAATAAAAAATAGCTGTGATTTTTGTTTATTTGGTGTACCTTATGACTTAAAAATGTTTATTTGACAGATGATTTGTCTTATATCAATTGTACTGCACATTTTCACATCTTTTCTTGATACACCTTTATCTTTTCATCTGATCTCAGGGGATGGTGTTAGCTGTCACAGACAGAGGTTTACGAATAAAAATCTCGTCTCATGTCACTGGCTTTGTGCCCAGTTTACATATGGCAGATGTGATTATTCATAAACCAAGTAGCAAGTTCAAAGTTGGCCAGATGCTGCAACTCAGGGTAACTATCCAATTTTGTTTTTTGTTTCATCTTTTATTTTCTTAAATGACACCATTGTAAACTTTATTAAATGTTGAACTTCTATCATAATGATGTTTGATGCTTTGCATGGTGTGGATTATGGTAAGTGACTAATATAAGTACACTTGTAGGTACAATGGTAAGTAACTAGTGTTAGTACACTTGTAGGTACAATGGTAATTAACTAGTATTAGTATACTTGTAGGTACATTGATAAGTAACTAGTATTAGTACACTTGTAGGTACATTGGTAAGTAACTAGTATTAGTATACTTGTAGGTACATTGGTAAGTAACTAGTATTAGTACACTTGTAGGTACATTGGTAAGTAACTAGTATTAGTATACTTGTAGGTACATTGGTAAGTAACTAGTATTAGTACACTTGTAGGTACATTGGTGAGTAACTAGTATTAGTACACTTGTAGGTACATTGGTAAGTAACTAGTATTAGTACACTTGTAGGTACAATCAGTTGTAAATCTCTGTCAAACTCTGAGAAGAGACGTTGGATTGGGCTCATCATTTTAAACTCTGAGAAAAGAGACTGGTTTGGGCTCAACATTTCAAACTCTGAGAAGAGACGTTGGTTTAATATTGCCAAAGTGGACTTACGCAGTTGCCTACAAATTTGTGAAATTGGCGGCAGGCTTGTTAAAGCCTCACATTCATATTGTGAATAAGGCAAAAAGGCAAGGTGTTTGCTCTTTCAAGGTTTTAAAGTTTCAAGGTTTATTTTGTTTCCACAGTATCAAATCTTATACAGGTAATAATATATATGTACGTGTTTAAATAATAATACAGTTAAGCCAGGTTGATATAAATACACTTTGGGGAAACTGCAGGGGAGCTCACTAAGAAGCAAAGCTTATAAGCGTGAGCCCCAAACAGGTACACTCATTGAGCCCAAACCAAAGACCCATGTAACTTCAAACACATAGGTTGTATAATCAGTTACTAAAATGACTACAAACCTTTGTCTGACTTGATTTATCTACTCCTAAGGTTCTCTTGGTGAATGCAGACAAGCGTCGCCTTCTTCTGACCCACAAGAAGAGTTTAGTTGAGTCCACCCTTCCAGTCATCACATCTTATGACCAACCTGAAGTTGATATGTTGCTACATGCTTTTATTGTAACAATCAAGGACTTTGGTTACCTAGTCCGTTTCTACAATGATGTCACAGGTATGTTGGTTGCTAGTGTTAAATGGTGACGGGTGTTCAATTCAGTCTTTTGATTGGCTAGGATTTGTCCTGATTTTCATTTGCTATGAAGGGTCTTTGCTTTTCTGATGATAAACAAGTATTTAAAAGTTATATCTATGAGTTAAACAGTTGCATCCCCTTTTATATAAGGTTATTCTAATTATTTAAATGACATGAAACAAAAAGTTTCATTCCCTCATAAGGTGATCCCTCTGCTGCTGCTTTCCCAGTTTGTTTTGTAAACTTGGGTGTGATCCCTGGCTACACGGCAGCTAACAGTTGTATGGCTTCTGACTGGCTCTCCCAAACAAAGATATTGACAAAATAGTGAGTCTGAAACAGGTCTAGATAGCTCTGTTAGTTAATTCAGCGGACGCAGGTTCAAGTCCTGCTCTAGTCAATTTGTCTTTCTAAATTTATTTAACAATTTGCCCAGTCAGGTTTCCCTTTTGGTTTATTACCTGACAATTAATTCCTTACCAAGCAATTATTGTTCATCTCAAGTAGCAGAATTAAGATTACATGAACCTTGTTATGTTTGCTCATTAGATTGCAATTTACAATGCTACACCCTGTCAAAACAGTTTAATAGTTGCCGGATTTGGCAACAATTTCAAACGCCTTCAGCACTCGATGCATTCCTTTTTTAAAACGTGTGCATAAGTTGGCGATCGTTTGCAGTGGAACATTCCCCTGTTGTAAATTCAATTTTTATCTTCATTTCCAGGGCTGATCCGCTCTTCAGAGCTTTACATTGGCCAGGAACTGGTTGGAGAAGGTGCCTACTCTGTTGGTCAAGTGGTCAAGTGTCGAGTCACTAAAACTTTCCCGCCTGAAGAAAAGCGCCTGTCATTGTCTCTTAATTTAACCAAGAAGCCGAGGATCAAGGAGGCTGACTTTAAAAATCCTAACATGGGAAAGGTTTGTCATTTAACTCATTCAATTTTTATCTAACAGGTCTGTGAAACTGTCAATCTAATTGGGAAATCAACTTCTCATTGCTTTATCATTAAATGTAGCAAATGTTTCTTTCCACCTTGAAAAATAAAAATCACAAAAATGTGCATCTGTCTTTTAAACTATTTTTGTGTTGCGTAAGATGAGAATGCATTACTGGGATGGTAGTCTGCATTATCTCAATACTTGGCATGCCACAATACAAGCATTGAATGGCGAAACCAGGCATGATGTTCTTCCTAGCTACTCTAGTCTGTTTTTTAATTATTTATCCCTTGGAAAAATCTGGAAAATGTGTATAGGTCCGCCCTTGTACTTGATGAAATATTTCTACCTTTTTTTCAACCAAATATCATGCCTAACCTTTAACATACTAACACTCTGTAGTGCGCATGCTTAGTAAAAAATAAATTTCCCCAAATTATAAGCAATTTTGTTGTTGGTGTGCGCTAAAGCCCTGTACAGTGTGGTTCATTGTTGCAATAAATCATATTTTGGTGTTATTTGCAGTAAACTTGACAAAAACATACTAAATATTCATAAAATGTGTACAGTAGTATGATGTCTGTTAACTTCAACCTTTTGCAGCTCACAGATGTCAAAGTGACAAAGGTTAGTGACCTAGGTCTAGAGGTCAAGCTGCAACCTGGTGGTGCTAGAGCCTTCCTTCCCAAGATGCATCTGTCCGATTTTACAGAGAATTGTGGTCCCATGCTGGCATGCTATGAGCAGAACGATGTCATTTCTAACGTTATGCACTGGTCTTTCTCCACTACCAGAAATTGTGTTGTATCCTTTTAAAAAACACTTTTGCCATGCCTCTCAAACTTTTCAGCTTGTCATCCATGACTCACCAATATGTAAAGTGCTACACCTGAAAAATGATTTTGTTGATGATTTCGTACATAACATTGTTTAATGCTTAAGTTTTGACAATTTTCAAAGGAACATTCCTGAATTAAAACTTTTACTTGCATTATGTAGAAAAAAATGTAAAATAAATGGAAGAACAATTCTGTGATTTTTTTGGGGGGTATTCAAACAATTATGACATTGATTTTAAGGAATGTGCAGGTGTTTGGTTTTTTATCTTAAGGCATGTTTTATTTATTTATTTTTTCTTAAGGCATTTATTTAAACCTTAATTTGTTTGTCATATGACAAGAAATGTAATAAATTGTACCACTTAAATTTGAGAGTAATTAACAAATTTCCTAATTTTAATCTATTCAAATTATTTTCAGTATAAGCCTGTATTTACATTCACATGTTTAAACACTTTTTGTTTGTTTCAGTTACTTAGAAGAAATAACAGCCATTGGAAAAACTGCTAACGTACCCTTTATTGTGTTTTTTTTCCTTTAGAAGTGAAGTTTCAATTCACAGCACACTCTGACTTCCTGTTTCCTAGACCCATTACTTTTAAGTATCTTTTTTTGACTTCCTTAACAAAACATTTATTCAGGTGGTGACACAAAAACCAATGCTGATACAAGCAAAGCAAAACAATGAGCTTATCAAAGGGTTTGATGAGCTGCAGTCTGCTGCCCTCGTCATGGGTATCGTTAAGCGTGTCGTGCAGTATGGTGTCTTCATTGAGCTGCCCAACAATCTGGTGGGACTAGCCCCAATATCTGTGAGTTTTTGGAGAACAACTAAGCTGTTTTGTAAACATACAGTACATGATTTGTAATCTTAGCGCACAAAAAAAAGTTTCAATCTGAGAGCTCACTGATCGAGCTCATACATTACCAATCATTTAAATATATTTTCATCTGAATTACTGTCAAAAACAAGAAAATCAAATTTTTTAAAGACCCCAAAATTAACACTGCTTATTGCAGCATCCAAAATAGTGATATGTAAAAACTTGCAAAAAGAGTCCCAGTAAACAGTTATTATTTTTTGTTGTTTTTACCAAAACGTGACCACCCAGTTTGACTAATACATCACAATGTAGCAAAGGTGTGCGGTAACTCGATGTACACATTCATCTTCTTCTGAAAATTATCAGAGCCTGGGGAAGTTAGTGCTGAGTGTAGACCCTTTGCAGTTCCCTGACTGAGGTCAATGAAGAGCTATCATTGGCTAAGAGTCGTGCTCAGTGCGTACACACATGCACGCTTCCATTATTTGGCATTAGCAATCGCAGTCAATGCAGGGGGTCTAAAACAGTTCTTAACACACATCAGTGTATAGGTAAAACACAAATTATGTGTCTTTTCCTGTTTTGTTTTAGGCAATGTCAGATGATTTTATTACCAACTCCGATGCATTCCAAGTGGGTCAGACATTGAGAGCTACAGTGACGGAGGTAGATATTGAGAGGTCTCGATTCCTCTTGAGTCTCAAGTCGTCTCTGTGCCACCCTAAGAAGGGAGAAGATCGCCTCCTGATGGAACAGTACTTCAGAGAGAGAGACGTTATCAGCAAGAAACTGGAAACAAAGGAAGGTAAGAGAGAGTTTCAAGTTGCTACATGCTGTGTACAAACTAAAGGTTGTGGCTCAAGCTTTTGTGGCTTGATCATAATGTGAACAAGTTTTGAAGCATAGAATGCCCATAGCAACACACATAGGAACATCTGCAGCTGTAGCCGAGCCACCAATGCGAACACGGCCTCACTGCAAATGAAATAATTAACACTTTTGGTAGAAGGAACTTCCTTGTTTACTTCATGGATTTCATAGGTTAGCAAGGAATTTTTTGCTTGTAAATGAGTGTACTATTTCTTTTAAGGTAGGGTCATACTTTGGTTAGTACTCAACAAATTAATGACTATATAAAGTTACATGATGAGAAGCACTGCAGCTGTTGATAGAATAAACTATTTAGAGTAAAGATTCACTTCAAAGTAATATGGTTTGGATAATTTGT
The DNA here is from genome assembly GCA_032357145.1 of Evasterias troschelii. Lineage (NCBI taxonomy): Eukaryota > Metazoa > Echinodermata > Asteroidea > Forcipulatida > Asteriidae > Evasterias > Evasterias troschelii. The sequence goes on from JAUELU010000003.1 coordinate 2,568,862, forward strand.
CACTCATTATAATTTGAATCTGAGAAACGATTCAAGTCGTTTCTCAGATTTCAGAGTGTTGATGTCTGTTTGGGTATGCTGCGGATAGAGATACAATTGGCACCTGCTGTTACCTTGCTAAATGTGGATGGATTCAATGTGCTTGTGAAAGTACTGTGGCAGTTTTTCGCTGTTGTCTTGGACACTTTATTCAGCTGAAACTTTCACATGTGACTTTTCCTGTATCTTTCTTTGTAATTTTGCCTTTAAATCAGCATTGTTTTGACAAAACAATCTATGATCCTACCTTTTTACCTCTAACCTCTAACTACTTTGGCTAGAAATACTCATGAATCCTTCAAAATACTCCACTCCTTGGTAACCCAAAACAAAAATGTATGCAAGTTGATATATAAAAGAGTGTATTTGCCTGGCACAGTCAAAAGCAATTGGTAGGCCTGCAGTACATGTCTTACAAAGTCAGACAAGGACCACAAGAGTTAAAGTAAACTGAAGTTTTAATCAAAGTCTTACTGTCTTTACCCCTAGCTTGGAAGCAGCTTTTGAAACCCAAGATCTGTCAGCAGGTAGTAGTCAAAACAACACACAGGACCCCAGAAGGAATATTGTGTCTGCTGCCCAACGACGTCAATGGATTTATTGATAGTTCTTACATTGGAGGTAAGAGTTTATAACTTTCTTGATAACATGAAGATGGAGCTTGCATACTTTCAAAACTGTAATTAAATTATTTTGTCAACTCAGTGCTATAAGGTCGTTAACTGCAATTTCATGTCCATAATGGTCCAAAGGTTGTTAAATGAAAATTATGTATAAGTTTGAAAAAGTAAATCATAGGAAAAGTTTTACTTTTAAAATTGACTGCTACCTTGTTTCTTTTTGCCAAACAATTTGGAGATCACTCAACAAACTTCATTTACCAAAATTTGCTAAACCAATTTTATGAAATCCATACAACTGCACTACGGCCTTAATGCCCGAGCAGACAATATGCCAAACACCTATAGAGTGCAATGCAGGTTTTTATACAACAAGGTTTTGAGTGTGCAAGAAAAAACAAGAACTTAGGTGATTGTGGACCTATCATAATGATTTTAGCATTTTAACCCTAGTGCAGCCCTAATTTGGCAAAAACACCAACCCTAGTGCAGCCCCAATTTGACCAAAACACTAACCCTAGTACAGCCCTAATTTGGCCAAAACACTAACCCTAGTACAGCCCTAATTTGGCCAAAACACCCAACCCTAGTGTTTCCCTTATTTGGCCAAAACACCAACCCTAGTACAGCCCTAATTTGGCCAAAACACCCAACCCTAGTGTTTCCCTTATTTGGCCAAAACACCAACCCTAGTGCAGCCCTAATTTGACCAAAACACCCAACCCTAGTACAGCCCTAATCTGACTAAAACACTGACCCTAGTGTAGCCCTCATTTGACCCAAAACATGAAAACACCAACCCTAGTGTTGCCCTAATTTGGCCAAAACACAAACCCTTGAGTAGCCAACCCTAGTGTAACTACCAACCCTAGTGTAGCCTTATTTTGGCCAAAACATCTACCCTAATGTAGCCTTAATTTGGCCAACCCTATCCCAACAAAAACCCTCAACCCTGAAGTTCATGCTGTTAAATTATTTTGATTTGTATATGCTTTGAATATTCTGACTTGTATTGGATTATAGAGGATGAAGTTGAAGACGGGTCAAAGGTCAGCGCCTATGTACTGAATGTCAATCTTAAAGACAAGGTCATTGAAATTTGCCTGGATCCTCGGACCATTCATTTAAACGTGAAAGTGTCTCAACAACAACCCTCCAAAAAGAGCAAAGATAGTGATGTTGTGGAAGCTACTGTTGCCATGGTGAAGGATGACTTCATCATGGTTTGCTTGAATTCTAGTGGAAGGATAGCGTATATCCCGGGAAGAAGGGTGAGCTAAATGAGAATAATTTATCTAAGTTTTAGACAAAGTACAGGGTTTTCTGTACATTTCTTGTTCAACCAATTAAGTGACGTCACATCATGAGCCATGTTTGTTTTTGTGGGCTTTCCCAGGTAGGATTATTTTGAATTAAATCAATTTATACAAGCAAAAAAGGGGATAGTAACAGGTATATTTTTAGTAGTTTCTGGATTGATTTCATACAAATATTTACATGGCAAAACAAGAAAAATCTTTTAGTGAATGTTTTATTTGACCAGTGTTTTTTTTAATTCTTTTGTTTTGGTTGCCAGCATCTGAATGATATTCGTGTTGGAGACGATTGTCTCACTGTTGGACAGACCATTAATGTCGTCAAACAGAGGTACGTCTTCCTTTGCCATTTTTTCTCAAATGAAGTTTTTATTATATTTGACTCTTCTCTTGTGTGCAACAATGAATCAAATGTTAAATGTCTAGGTTCATGTTCAACAGCCATCGTGTTTCAATTGGGTCACAGCTGGCCAGATGAATGATGCTACTCGTTGACGATGTACCTGGCAGTCTGATCAGCAGCCCCACAGCCACACTCTGGTATTGGCTTCTTAGGCCACTTGTGTAGCATGTGTCAAGTGCGCCCATTTCTGAGAAAGTTGAAGCCAGCTGGTACCTGAGAAGGTGACGGGAGATCTTAATAGATGTTGCCGACATTTTCCCACTCTGAAGACCATTTCTTTGGGATGAATTCAAACAAATTTGAAAAAAGTAAAGTAGTCACCGAAGGGAGAGAGAAATAGTTCACGTTGTGTCCAAACTTTTAGTTTTGTATTTCTGGCAGTACACAGTTCATGTTGTGTCCAAACTTTTAGTTTTGTATTTCTGGCAGTACACAGAGTCTGCAAACTTCCTGAATTGTAACATCAGGGAGGATGTGGGTCTAAATTAAGGAGGGGACCCAGACTCCCAAGCTATTTTTCAGGAATTTTCACATTTGTCAAATTTCATCCCTGATCCACTCTATAATTGTACCTGTTTTCATGATCTTACTTTACAATATCAGCTCACTTTATTTCCACATCAAAGCAAAAAAAATAGGAAATAAAGGAATTACTTTTTCGTTGATTATAGCTTCAAAAAATATTATGGTCCTATGAGTTTTTGACTTGAGGTTGTTTTCTTTTTTCCTTTTCTTTAGATTCATCAACCATCGCGTGTTCACTGAACAGTTTGTCGGCCGTAAAAAGACGACCAAACAAACGGCACTGCAGACAGATGACAAAGCTGTGCCTAAGAAAACATCCAAGAAGGAGCCCAAGAAGGAGAGAAAGATGAAGACGGACAATGGAGACATCAATGCTGAAAGCTTACAACTGGGTCAAACGGTTACAGCAGTGTGAGTATATGCAAAATGGCTTGGGTAAATACAGTATATTGGCTATTCGGTATGAACTTAAAATCAGTGAGCTTTTAGATGGAAATGTTTCTCTGGAGGATTGGTACTGGTATGAACTTTATCATCTGTGAGCTTTCAGATGGAAATATTTCTCTGGAGGATTG
>JAUELU010000003.1:2577444-2588832 GCA_032357145.1 Evasterias troschelii
GCATGCAATGTTGTTATTCTCGGAAAACCGTAATGGCGACCCCCTATACAACACACACCATTGTAAAGCATGGTAAATAAGCTACCAGTCCATATAAGGTTCAACTACAGAGTAAACTCGACAATGGTATTGAAAGGGTGAACCACCACCAGATGAACATTTTAAACGTTGATTCTTTATCTTTGTTTTCATATCGGTTGAGAACCAGAAGTGCAAAAAATCGTAAAAGTAACATATTGATCAGTCTACAACTTTCTGATTTTCATCCAAGGATTTTATATTTGACCTTTACCAAAATAAGCGTTGATATAAAAAATGTTCATTGTTTCTACAGTATGTACAGAATGTGTTGTGGGTGGCTGTGACTGGTACCTTGCAAGGCAAGGTTTTCCAGTTAAATCTGTCCAAGAGCATTAGTGTGGTGCAGAAACCGGCTAAAATCTTCAAAGCAGGAATGGTCCGCCAAGCCAAAGTGGTTAAAATTGACTCAACACATAAGGTTCTAGAACTAACATTTGTTGGTGAGTTTTTGTAACTATTGATATATTTATTCCAGAAGACAAATATGATTAGGATTTCCTGAGTTCACCATGAGAAGATCTCCCAAAAGAGAGATTCATATGCATGATGTTATTGCAAACTTTACCAGAAGACAACTATTGTTGTCAAGGTTGTCAAGGCAAAAAAGTTGCACATACATAAAATAACACTTAAGTTAAATGTGATTTTGAGCCACTGCTGATAATCTGCCACAGTATGCTGGAATCACAGATCACTTGGACTCGCCTCCCATTGAGCCGAATACAATGTGCCATATTTGTACAACTGAAAATAGGTAAGAAATCGGGGGTTACACAACAACCTCCAGAATACAAGTCAAGTTTTTCAATACCTGATGTCCCTCTTTGGTAGGTGCATGCTTGTGTACGCTGCACAGTGGAAAGTCTGGGTGAATATTTCTGTCAGCTGTCCAGCTATTATTAGCAAAAGATTGTTGCAAAGGAACATGTGTGGAGACATTGAAAAGTTTACTGACAACAGCGCACAGTGTTTTGTGTGGATGCCCGCGAATCGTTAGACTTTTTTAACCAGTCATCATCACGCACACTCATAGGCAAAAGCGCCAGTTCTTTGATTCATTTAACGGCTGGAGATAGTTTTACTATGACCTGGAAGAAACTTTTAGACAATGCATGCAATGAGTGTGCGTCATACACGTGTGAGGAGAATCGTCGACGTTTGAGTTGACGTCTCACATTATTTTTCCAAAATGCTGCGGTTTGTAAACTGTCGGGATAATCTTGGAGATACTAAAAGGTGTTTGTAGAACAAGTTTTAATGTCCAAAAGGGGGCAATACTTAACCCAATGATTCACTAACACAGGTAAAGATTAAGAACCCAAAATCCAAAATCTAACATTACTGCTCCGTTCATATTTTCGTGGATTATTTCGGAAGATCATTGTATTTTGGGGCTTTTTTAGGCAACAAACGTCCGATTTAATCTTTTGTAAAAGTATTTTCCTCCTATTTACTCATCCCTGGTCCCATCTATGGTCCCATATAACGTCCGAGGGGTTCACCAAGTGCGGCGTTGACGTCCGAGTACAGTTGCCCAATTTCTGGACATGGACAAATTCGGAATTTGCCCAAAATCCGGACATGCATTTTTAGCGTTGGAATTTTCCAGATTTTTGTTCATCGCCTATTCTCATGCCTGATCTTAGAAACATATCCTCTGAATCTGTTGATTAATAATAATAATAATAATAAAGACTTATTATGCGCACATATCCCCCCTGCTGGGTGTTCAAGGCGCAGAAGGGTTACTTATCAACAATAATCAACCTTTTTCCGTAGGTACTGGCTCGTCTGAATTGACCCCTGGAATGATCATTAATGGATTTATAACCCGAGTCATCCCTGGAGTTGGTCTGGTCATTCAGCTACCCTTCGGTCATCATGGCAGGGTGTCTCTCACTGATCTTAGAGACAGCTTCACCAATAATGCTTTGATGGGGTTCAAGAAGAAACAGTGTGTCAGGTAGGAAGACAACTTTTTAAGTTGTTGCTACTGTAAATAGATAAAAAACCACAAAGGAAAATGACTAGGTTAATTTCATATAATTTCGGGTTGAGCAAGACAAATTTCAACCTGAAGTTATTTAAAGTTATTTAAAGTCTACCCAATCAGTTTTCCTTATGGTCTATCTTAAGGTGATCTCTCTGCTGCCGCTTTCCAGGCTGTATTGTATACTTGGGTGTGATCTCTGGCTATATGGTAGTTACAGGTTGAATGGCTTCTGACTGGCACCCCTGAACAAATATATGGACCAAATAGGGAGACCGCCAACATTAGGGCTAGATAGCTCAGTTGGTAGAGAACGTTAATCCGGAGGTCGCAGGTTGATGTTTCTTTGATCGACCCTAAATGAATGAGGTTAACAGCCATGTGTGCCAAATTGGAGGTGATGAACTCCTTTCAAAGTTTTGCCTTCAAATTTTATTAAATTATGTTATCATAATGGCAGAGCTTGTCCAGTGCCTCCATTTTTCTTTGAAGATAAGAAGCAACTTTAATGATAAATCTATGTATACCTAATCATCCCTCACCCCTGCAACCAAAACACCCCTTAACAGAACAATAAAAACAACTACAACAACTACAAAAGATTTCCCAAAATGGTAATTTTATTTCTCCAGACACCTTCTATTTCTTGAAGCAGGTCTGATACTTCATTCTTGCAAGGCTAGGACAGTATTTCGTCCTCTAGAAGCACCTTCTTTGAGGGAAATTTATATTTGTACTGGAATATTTCATGGGCTCCAAAGCAGTGACCAGGGGCATGGAGGAGATTGCCTTCATTGCCTTTGTTAAGTATCAGGCCTGTGTAGAAGAATCCTAACTTTTATACTCATCAGTGACTGACAAAAGTGCAGGACTGTTGAAGCAAACTATAATTAACCCTTTAGAGACCATTTGTTTCTGTATAATGATCACCAAATGCCCACACATGGTTTTATTGTTAGTTTTTTTTTTCTTGTTAAAGTGTCTGGAAAAAAGAAATTTAAAACAAAAATTTTGTTTTCCTTTTTAGAAACATAGATACTGGTACTATATTTACATGGGAAACATTTTAAATGTCAATTTAGTTTATCATCTTGACTTAGGCCTTTTCGGTTGGGTGGAAGTAGGTTAGATCATTTAGCTATTTGCGGCTGCTATGTTTCAGGCCACTATGGTCTCTAAAGGTTTAAGTATAAAACTAGGAAATAATAATACAGAGTTGATATTTGATGTCAGGTGCTGTGTGCTGGAAGTGCCACACAAAGAGAATGCAGTTTTATCAATAAGACGTTCAGCCACAGTGAAGGATTACAGCACAGTTACAGACAAGGACATACAATCTGCTGATGAGTTAACAGTTGGAGACATCATCAAGGGATATGTAAGCAACTGCACTAAAGTTGGTGTCTTCGTCAGGTAGGTTGAGCTTAATGCAGTGTTTGGCGTTCAATCCATGAGGAGACAGGAAAACCAATCTTGCAGTTTTTTTCAGGCATGATACTTTTCCTACTTTACTCTTTCAGTGTCCGCCTTTGTTCTGCATTTTGAACCTAAAATGCCCAGCTTTTGAATTTTTTTTCTGAATTCTGTTTACAATAATAATATTAGAGCAGACGCAGACAGTGAAAGAACATGCCATTCTCCTGGTTACATTTCAACATGAATACAAGACTGTTTGCTTCAATTTCTCTCTTCTTCAAAGTTTTTCTAGATTTTGTGTGTTTTTTTTTTACGACAGCTTGTCACGAAAACTTGTGGGTCGAATCCAATTGAAGAACCTTTCATCATCTTACGTCAAGGATCCAGGACCTCTGTTTCCTACAGGAATGCTTCTTACTGTTGTGGTGTTAAGGTAAGAGAATCTAATAATAATGTATGTCTTGATGTAATAGAGTGTTGCTTCAACAAAGAGGAAGTTTCTGAAGTCAACTGTCTTGGCAGTAGCTTTGCCTAGATCTTGACATGGTCCGAGTATTTAATCATTGCGACTACAAGTGGTTTGTGGGGAAATGCCCACAGTGGCCGTGAACCCCCGCAAGATTTACCTAGTTCCACTCAACCAAAATGCCATATTATTTGGTTTTCACCCTTACACCAATGTGTGTTAAGCCCTATATTCTCGGTACTTTCTTGAGTCCTGTGAAAAAATGTTAATCCACAGGCACATCATTTCTTTATCCATGATGCAAACTTAGCATCTATCAAAATGTCACAGTAAAGGTCATTTCCTAAATTGACATTTCTCAATGTTTCCCATGTCAACATAACATATACATTTTTAAAAACAAAACAAATTTTGTTCTTATTATTATTTTTTCAAAAACAATTAAGTTAAGATAGCCATGAGTCAAACATGATAAATTTTCTCTTAGTTTTCTCATTTTGATTCTAATTTATGAGAAATTTTGATTCTGTGCTGAGATTAATTTGGGGAGTGAGGCCTGTTGTTAAGGAGGAAACAAAAATTGTATGTGAAAACATGCCTAATGAGATATTTTGTGTATTTGTGATTTTTTTCTTCTTGTAGTGTTAATAAGAAGTCAGGGAAGATCGAGCTCTCCTCTTCGAGCACTGCAACTGGCGCTGAAGATCCAGTTCCTGCCAAACTCCGAGTAACCAGTAAGTTCATTTTTAAATCAAGGCACAACATGATCCGATAGTTCGGCCCAGTTTATAATGGATTCTATGCATTGACATCATCATGCTGCCATCTTGGAGGTAAATTGATGGGCCAATAAGCAACCTTCGTTTGACCTCTAGCTAAGGGTGAGGGCGCCTCACCTAAATGATGCCATGTGCATAAGATTGATATAAGAACATAGGACCTAGGAATGTGCTATTCATGGAAATTTATGTTGGTTTATTTATTTATTTTTTTTAATTTACAGGAAAGAAGGATTTGAAGAGGAAACGAAAATTATCAGAAGGAGAGGAGGACATTGATAGCGGATTAGAAGAACCAGAAACATTAAGTGACACTGAAGTAGAGGTTAGTCAAATCAGGTGTTCTCTTCTTACTCTCACCCCCTCCCCATCTTTTTATATTATAAATTGGATAGCTGGTGTTATTCTTTAGAACTATGCAACTGTATATTACAACACACTCAAGTTCTTTTTGGCCAGTCATTAGAATTCTAGTCTTGTCTATCATGTTGCTTGTGCTATTGGTCCAGGCTCATTGTCTAGTAAAACTGGGTTTTTTTATTTTTGTAAATTGCATGTAATTCAGCCTTTGGCTGCAATGTGATTTTAACAATAAACCAATGAATAATAATAATAATAACTATGGAGGTCTAATAAACACCACCTCTTAATGTGTTCACTATATAGATCTGTTTAAAATGCTCATAATTTTGGTTCTTTTAGATGTGAAAAATACAAACATTTGCTTTTGAGTCTGTTTCCACATATTGGTTGAAGTTATGATGTTAAATGTTCAAAATCTTGGCTTATAAAAGTTTCTATGGGGCAAGTAAAAAGCACAGTTTACTAGCCCGGTGTGCTTCTTTCTAAAAAGATTAAGCACAAGGCATGTTGGCGTAATAAATTGTTGCCATAATTTGTTTCCCTACACCTGGGTGTACAAAAGGGGACCTGCAAGATCTGAGTTGATATTACATTTGATTAATCCCTTAATATTTCTGCTGGAAGTATGTTTCCCAGGGAGCAAAAACTTTGGTGAGTTTTCAACCAGTTCAGATTAAGACTGTATGTACAACAACAACAAATCCGGCTTTGTTTTAGGTAATACAGAAACCAAAAGAGGGCGCCCCCGTGGCTCGACTCAAGGTTGACACTGGATTTAGTTGGGATAATAGTCAGGAGCCAGAGGTCAAGAAGAGTAAAAAGATGTTACTCCGTAATGAGGAGGAATCTAGCAGTGAGGAAAGTGATGAAGAAGAGGAGGACAAAGTTGTAAAAGAGGTAAAATTTTGAGAAATTGCTTTCATTTGTGATGCAATTTGTTTGTATTATTTTATCTATTGTTTTTTGTGTAAAGCACTCGCCTCTCACCACTTTAATGAGGCCCTGGTTCTATTCCCTCGAAGGTTATGTGTGAGTAGAGTTGTGCGTTGGTTCTTTCCTATGCCATGAGGGTTTTTCTTGGGGCCAATCAGTTTTCCTCGTTCTGGAAAAGTCAAGCACTTTTTATCTCTGGCTGTGCTTCGTGGTTATATTTGGGTTGATATGCCAAAAGGCGCCCTTGCATGCCTGGGGTCTAAAATCCAAAAACTGTTTGTTTGTTTGACCATATGCCCCTTTCACACTACACTTTAATCTGGCGAATCTCTGTGTTAAGGATTCTCTAGATTATGTGGAGCGTTCACACTACAGTTTTCAGGGCTAAAAATTATCAGGATTAACAAAGACAAAACAAGCTTCTCACTGGGCCAGGCATACCGATCTTATCCAAGTCCAAACATTTGGGTGTCAAGTGTCATAAGAGTGGGGGATAGAGGTCACCTGTATTGGCAAGTGGACCAACGGACTAAGGAATAAAACATTTCTCATGGTAAATATTCATATCTCATGGTGATAAAATAAAATTAATTTTTGAAATATTTTCAGTCAATGTAATGCTAATTATGTAGAAAGGAGATGTGATTTGTTTTAACATCAATTGATAATTTACTCATAAATGAAAAAAAGCTGTCTCTGAATTTAAGTCAGTATTTTTGTGTTTAAGTACTGAGAATAAACTTGTATCGCTATGTAAGGGTTTACTGTTAAGTGATAAAAAATGTTTCTTAATTTTAACGTCTCTCCAGACTCCTCAGGTTAAGAACAAAAAGGAGAAGGAAGCCAGAGAAAAGGCAGAGGAAGATCTCCTCTTCAAGGTATGTGAATCAGTTTTAATAAATTTGTATTTTGATTTACTTCCCACTGTGGTAAAAACCATGTAACCTGTGACATCATATATTTACAAAAGAGCCACAGAGCCTGGACTTTCTGCAGGCACGATTTATACACAGGGCTTGATTTCACAAACCACTATTAGATTCATCTTAAGATGAGCTGTCAGTATTACCATAGTAATGTGTAGTATGACATCACACTAAGCTTAAGATTGATACACAGTTAAGATCAATCTCAGCTGTTTGTGAAATAGGGCCTGGTATCATATTTAACATCTATTAAATGAATTGATGTTGTTGCACCATATAAAAGTGATCTTTTCCGTATCTAGAAAACATATTGACTTGATTGGAATTGTGGAGGTTGGGGTTTTAAATCCCATCTGAGTTCGATGTGGAGCTTTCTCCTGCAGGACGTAGCAAAGCACTGGGTATAGTTTTATCCCACATCAACATAGAGTTAACTGATATTGAAGAATGTTCATTAATTCTGCAATGCAGTTTTTACAACAATGAGTTTTTTTGTTTTTTTGTCAGACCGAGCATGAATTGATGGATGAAGACAAAACACCGGAGACGTCCGATGAATACGATCGTCTTGTTCTCAGTTCTCCAAACTCCTCCCTTGTATGGATTCGCTACATGGCCTTCTACCTACAGTCAGCTGAGATTGACAAAGCAAGATCAGTAGCTGAGAGAGCTCTTAAGACTATTAGCTTCAGGTCAGTATTTACATCAAACAACTTCATTTTACAGAAAGTGTGGGGCTCAAATCTCTCTAGTGCTGCTTTTGAATATTTCCCGCAGTATGGAGGTTTGTCAGATATCTTTGCAGCGACAAATTAAACTCATATTGATCTGCATTATTAAGTGAGTTTTGTCTCTCATTGATGTAAAGTTGTAGAACATTTTATGATTTTTACCAGCTGAGTTCTGTTTTACAGATCCCACAGGGTGGGAATCAAACCAATCACTTCTATTCTAGAGAAATTATATAAACCTCTTGGCAGACAATCAAGCTTTGTTTATTCATGTAACTACAAAAAATATCAGTATCATTGACAAACAATTGGTTTAGACAAATGTGGAGGTATCGCATTAACAGAGCTGCCAACTCACCCTGATTCTGAAGAAAGTTCTGTGAAAATAAACCATTATTTTCATGTTCTGATGAACAAATTTGAAAATCTTCCTGATTGTGGACATCTTTGCCCTATTATGTAGAATGTAATTCTAAATATCATCTGATAGGTGCAAAATTTCCCCGATAGCAAGATGCAAATTTTGGCAGCTCCTCATTAAAGGATAATACCATTAAAAAACAAAACACTTCATCTAAAAGAATTTTAGCAACTAGTAAGATTCCAAAGTTCTATTCTTGATATTTTTAGAGAGGAGTCGGAGAAGCTGAATGTGTGGGTTTCATTCTTAAATCTTGAGAATCTGTATGGAACGGAAGAATCGCTTCTCAAGGTGTTTGAGAGGGCCCTACAGCATTGTGAACCGATCAAAGTTTTCCAGAATTTGGTCAATATCTATGTCCGGACAGAGAAACTTGAGGTTGGTAGTAATTAGGCTTGATTTGTCAGCCACTTTTCTGGACTTTATTATTACTTTCATAGCTGTCTTTTTACCCTTATCTCTCTGACTGGTCACATGATATAAACACTGGTCTTGCCTAAATGATATATCATTAAATACTTTGTGGATGAATTAGTGGAATGATGGTTCGAATCCTGGTCTGGCAGTTTTTCGTTGTAGTAAAGAATCATTGCTGATTGTGGAAATAATGAGCTCTTTTATAAAAATATGTAATATGTTTGTTGTATCAGCAAGCAGAGCAGTTGTACAATTCAATGGTGAAGCGATTTAACTTCAATAAAGATGTCTGGATCAGCTATGGTTACTTTCTGATGAAGAGCGGACGCCACAGTGCAGCGCACAAACTCATGCAGAGAAGTTTCAAAAGTCTAACTCAAAAAGAGCGTAAGTTATTACACACTACTCTTCATATACAAGTTCACTAATTTATTTATCATACTAATTACTTTTGTCAATTTTTTTTCACTTGATCAGTGGGATGAATACAATACTAAATTTGTTACAAAGGTCTTTGACCTCGATGATTGTTTTGCTTTCCCAAAATAGAAATAATCTTGGAGCTACATACAGAGAAATGCGTGTTGTTTTAAGTGATATCATTTGTTCTTTCCAGATGTTGATGTGATTGTCAAATTTGCTCAAATGGAGTTCAAGTTTGCTGAAGCTGAACGAGGCAAGACCATGTTTGAAAATGTACTCAGTAACTATCCAAAGCGTACTGATATCTGGTCGGTGTACCTAGATATGATGATCAAGGAAGCAGATGTACAGGCTGTCAGGTACAAGTCTTTGTTTTTATTGTCATAGCTCAAGCAGTGATGAAAATGCTGTTTTCTTAAAGAATAAATTACATTGTTAGTCATTGCTTCTTCACGTCCACTAAATTCTAAAAATTTCAATGGATTCAAATTTGCATGATAAATTCTTTAAACAAAAAGATTCCTGCTCATTTATGCGTCATTTTCCTCCTTGCAGGCATCTTTTTGAGAGAGTCATCCATCTTAGTCTCTCGGCCAAGAAGATGAAGTTTTTCTTCAAGCGCTACTTGGAGTTTGAGAAAAAATGTGGCACCGATGCCAGTGTAGTGGAGGTTAAACGCAAGGCTGTTGAGTATGTAGAGTCCAAGATGGAGGTGGTTGCTGATAGCTGAGTTGGGCCATATGGCCATGTCTGATTCAAGCACCTTAGACTATGGCTATGGTTGTTGGTTGCGGGAGGAATATTGGATATTAGGATTTGTTGTAAGTTCGGTCATTGCGACAGCTGAAGGCACCCATTTAAACACAGCCTTCAGCTGTTTTCAAATTTGTGGTTATTGCTGTGGCTGCGGCTTAGTCTCTGTGTCATCATGCATTGAAGCAATATGCTGCCCTTTGCAACCCTCTTAGCAACAGCCAAAGCCGTCAACTTGACACAGCCTTGTTTCAGAAACTGTACACTCTGCAAATCAGTTGAAGCGTTCTCCGCTAAACAAGCCATAACTCAGCAAGGAAAAAGACTGCAATTTTAATCTCAAAATAATAATAATACTTATTGTTATTCTAAAGCATTATTTCATATAATGTTGAGATGATGTACACCAGGCCTTTTCAGAAATGTATTAATCAGTAACTCACAGATTTGAGGTTTAAAAATGAAGATGTGGTTTTTCGTTGTGGAAGGCTGAATCATCAGTTGCCCGCCTGCTTGTTAAACTGATTTGAACATTGGTTTGGGCGGAACTGTTGGTTCAGAAGGAACAACTGAATAAATAATGAGGTACAGTGATTTTGTTACCCTTTCTTAACATCAACTTCCTTGAATGATTTACTAGGATCCTTCCTCACTCTAACAAACCCAACGCCATGTGGTAACACAACACCCAAACTTTTGTACTCTGATTATGGTGGTATGCCTGATCCCATGTAAAGCATAATCAGTTTACTAGTGCAGTCCTCAGTCCAACACCATTCAGTAACTCAACATCCAAAGTGTCCGACTTTGATTATGCTGAGATGTGTGATCATGAATAAGTTGATTGATGCAGACTTTAGTACAACAGAATCAAAAAATGTGTGCTGTGTAAACTTGTTTGTATATGCTACGCAAAAATTTGTAATTAATAAATAATTAATCAACTGAAAATATACCTGTCGCGGCCCCCTTTATATAAATTGCAAAATTTAATTCATTTTAAATAATGCTCTGCGTGAAGGCCCACAAAAACAGGCCTTTCTCCCACTAGGCTCGTTTTATTGGGTGTTCCCAGAGAGATTTTTTTAATGAAATAAATGGGATACAAACATAAAAAAGGGGCTGTAACAATTTTCAGCTGATTCATTATTTATTAATTACAAGCTTTTAAATGGCATGTGGACAATGTAGTATGGCATACATTCTTTAAACGAAACATTTACAGAGTTAAACAAATTATGAAGTTGAGTTTTGCAAGGCTGGTTAGGATTTGTTTACAAAGAAACCTTGTTTTGTAATTTTTACATTGAAACAAGTTTGTTGATAACATTGATAGTTTCACCTCGGGTATAGAATCAGTTTTATTGTTTTAAAGGGAAGGCTTTGATGTCTATTTTAATTGTTAAAAATGCTGATTTATAGGGCAAATTGTCAATAAAGATACAATAGAAGTTACCTGTGAAATTCTCTGCTGAATACTGTATTCTATTTATATACTTATTGAGAAAATAGCAAAAACCTGTTAAAGGCAGTGGACACTATTGGTAATTACTCAAAATAATTATTAGCATAAAACCTCACTTGGTAACGAATAATGGGGAGAGGTTGATGGTATAAAACATTGTGAGAAACGGCTCCCTCTGAAGTGACGTAGTTTTCGAGAAAGAAGTAATTTTCCACGAATTTGAT
>JAUELU010000003.1:2635279-2646681 GCA_032357145.1 Evasterias troschelii
TGCAAACAATTAAGAAAATCATATTAAATCAATTAGTTTCAGAAAACCCTTTGCAGTATACTCACGATGACACCTGACCACCCCCCCCCCAAAAAAAAGGGCATAGTCTGTGAGTCTGAAGAGTACTTGAGGGCGCTCGAGCAGAATTATACTATCCCGCACAGTTACAAAATACTAAACAGTGTTTCGCTTTGCATGGTGTGGAAAATAAGAATCATCTATTACCATTAAACTTGCAGGTATAACAATGTGGACTATCTTTTGGGAGGAGTGCTCTCTGAAAAGAACTAGTGTGGTCTCGACGTTGTCTGTCTCCCCGGAGATTCCGTCTTCCGTGTAGTATACCGTGAATCTGTACACATTTCGTGTAATAGCGCCCTCTTCTGTTAACTTCTTTCATCCTAGGTTTCCGTTTTGGTATTATTTTTGTGTGCCCTGTATGGAAAATTGACATGGCCTGGAGGAGTTTGATACAAAAGAGGGCGCTATCAGGATGGGGGGCGGAATCAACTCCCTCTATTACGTCACGGACGATTTAAAACATGCAGATTTGATTCTGTCTTGATGTACATATTTTCCTGTGTGTTTTTAGTGGGGGGGGGGTTGTGGTTTTGTCTATAAATATGAAAAATTGACATAAAAAGAGGTATAAAGTAGTCGGTTTTAATAGGGCAGATTGTCGAGTTCGACACGGAACCTTTTTTGGTGCAAATTCGTCTCCTGAAATTATTATCATCACGCCTTGATCGCCGCCGTTGCGGGTGCCGGGGCCTTGTTGGCCTGTTGCTCACTTGGCCTCCGCCGGTGTATTCTCATATGCCGGTTCAGGTTACCAGACTGGCTGAAGGGACGGTAGCAGACGATGCACTGGTACGGTTTCTCGCCGACATGGGTGCGTCGGTGATTGCTGAGAGTCGAGCTGTCTGAGAAGGCTTTAGAGCAGAAGTTACACGAGTACGGTCGCTCTCCAGTGTGCGTGCGCATATGTGTCTTGACCGAAGAACTCTATAATCAAAATAAATAACAAAACTTCAGAAAATGTGGTCTGCATCGCATCCAACGCACACAACATTGTCATTGATAGTCAACTTGAGAGCTTTATAAAATAATGTTGCCTTTAATTATTTACAAACCTGAGAAAAACTCCTACTGCACACCGTACACTTAAACGGTTTCTCGCCGCTGTGGATGCGCATATGGGCGGTGAGGTTAGCAGCCTGCGAGAAGTTCTTCCCGCACAGTTGACAGAGGTACGGCTTGTCCCCGTAGTGGCACCGTATGTGGGTCCGCAGACTGCTCGGACGGGTGCACGTCTTACCGCAGATACGACACTGGTGGTTCTGGTTGGTGACCGGATGGGTTTTCTGCTCCTGCTTTTGTTGGTTGTTCACCGTGAGGGCGTCCTCTATGTTTCTCGCCGTGATGGCTTTCTGGACGGGGGTAGTAGCGGTGTAGGGTTGCGTCCCGATGGACGGTTGCGCGTTCACACTCCCTCTACCGCTAGTGAAGTCACTGGAATGGGCGCCCCCAGTGGACCTGTGAATATAAAAGTGGGTGCAGTTTGTCTTATTGCATTGACCGATAGAAATAAATTACATTCTTTTCAAACTGTTGAGTGGAGAAGATGAAAGGGAAACAGTGATATTCATCGCTGCGATTTAAGTTCACAAGCTCATCTACGCCCTCATGGGTTCAACTTAGGTTGATAGCCCATATCAGTTGAAATTGTAGCCCACACCTTGAGTGGCCGTCCGTGGCATTGTGATTTAAGGCGATCTCTCATTTAACATAAGTAAAAAATGACAGTAAGATTTCTAGTTTACCCACCTCGTGAAGTAACGGTCACTTTCGTTGGTCACATTGTCACCTGTCCTGTTATACGGAGCCATGTGTGTTGCGTTCAATAAGCCAGTAGTCTGGTAGCCGTCCGACGAGTGGTACCCACTAGATCTAAAGTCGTCTGTATCCGAGGATGATTCGTTGATTGACTTTGCCGGTATAGCGTAGCCATCGGATGACGAGTTGTACGTCCGGGTAATATCTTGATGTCGCCAATATTTCGTGTGAGCCACGTCTTTGATATCATGCTGTACCAACAAAAATATTTTTATAAACTTTAGTTTACATTATAATACGGACGTATTTCTAAGATTTAGTGTACTGTAACAATTATGACTTCTCATACATAATAATTATGACTGAATTGACACAAGTCATAATATCGTGACTTATGCTCACTCATTATGAAATAATAAGTCATCATTAAAAGACTTGTACACTAGCGTTACTTCTCCTTTTCTTTTTGTCGATGTCCCTTTAACGTTTCGGTAAAAATACAAACATTAACACTCAGTAAGGCCAACAATTAAAACGTTAAAACATAACAATACAACATTTTGACGAATGTTGAATGGTTGTGTTGCGTTTAATTATATATAAACCAGCCAAGTTACGTAAAAACCCTAAAATTTGTGATAGGTTTGGAAGGTGGAAGCAACTATCTGTGACGGTCTAATCATAAAACGTTTAGCCCAAAATCAAGGCGTAAATTCTTTTGATGATAAGTACTTACCATTTCCCTTCCATAGTCCGATCCAATCGCGTTTCGCATAACCAGAGACGGGTTCCTCGATGACTGGTCCGCCCCTGATTTCTCCTCGACGAACGGAGTCAACTCGTCATACATCAACCCCTTCACAGCCTGATTGTCTAGCGTACGGACCTGCATCGAGGGGTTGGAATTCACGAGTGCTGGGTTCATGTGATGCACAACCGCCGCCCGCTTCATGGATAGGAGAGCGTCTGCTGCGTCGCTGTCGGCAACCTTAAAATGCTCTCCACTATGAAGGAGCTTCGGGTCCATCCACCGAGGTTCCAAACTGGAAAGGAAACCAACAGCAAAATTTCTTAAGTCCAAAATATTTTCTTGGATTACGGACTCGGAAAAGCTTCACAGGAATTCTTTTCAAATAATACCCGTTTGGGTCGTTTTCTTTATTTCGTAAACCAATAATAGCCGATCTTTTTCAAACACTGGGTCTTATACAAGGTAAATTGGTAAAATGAACATCATGGATAACTAGGGCCGAATTTTCAAAGAGCTAAGTTCGGTTTTGACCGTGTATCAATCTTAATTGCTAAGCAAAGTTTAATTGTGATGAATATTGACAAGACATGTTATGAACCTAAGTTGTGAAACCAAGCATCTTCCCCATTTAATAGAAGAAGGAAGATGGGTGAGAACAACACGAAAATCAACAGCGACTGTAAGATAAATTATACAAGAAAATACTTGATCACTTTTCTAGCTTGTTCAACCAACGGGGAGGGGGGTTGACAGTTCTTAATGCCATATTATATGAACGCACTTCAACATCACACCCTTCCCATCCCTACCCTATTCCAAATCTTCTTCCAAAACTTACCTATACCAGTCACAGTCAATCTGTTGTGGAGTTTGCATCGCCAGGCGATTCTGTGAAGACATTAGTGGTTGAAACGTCTGAAGCCCCGTCAGCGTCTTGGTCGTAGTCTTCGCCACCGTTGAGAGTGAGCCCATTTCGTGATGGTTATTAGTGGACGGCACCAGTGTCGTTTCCCTTTTGCCGATAGTGATTCTCCCGTTCGCGTCCGAATCCCCGCTCCATTGAGACCCTCCGAAGTACTCGGCGTTCGCTGAGTTCACCATGCTGGAAGGTGGAAACTCGCGAGGCTGATCGCCCTGGTCAGACCCGCCGAGGATGTAGTTGCTAGACTGGAAGGTATGGTGGTGCACTGAGTGGAGTGCGTTCCAAAGCTCGGTGTAGCTCAGCCCTGACATATTGTGGTACGCTGGGGCGTGTGTATCTATAGTCTGTATAGCTTCACGTTTCAAAATAAAATAAAAGTGAAGTTTAGCAACACGTTTACAGCAAATTCTTCCTTGCCAAGAATGACTTAAAACCCATCTTCACTAATCACTGCGTTACAGACCCTTGAATAATGACGTCACGCCAAAAAACAGTGCGTTACAGACCCTTGAATAATGACGTCACGCCAAAAAACAGTCCCCTTACTGAATTGGCTGAGAGCATGCGCAGCGCGTGATCAAGTGCACGGACGTTTCCAATGTTTGTCATCAAAGATGGCGTCCAATAAAGTAAATTGAATGCAGAACCTCCAAGGGATTCAATCTGAGAAACGAAGAAAGGCCCCAGGTAGCATTTCTGCCAAGCTGGACTTGTTCTCGAACGTTTGGATCCATTTAGTTATAACGCGTGCTTTGTTTCAACAAAAAACCTCAAAACAAACGCGTGGAGGAATCTAACAAAGTTCCCCCACCCTAGTGTGACGTAAATCAACTGTAAGCCACACCTATTTTACACAAACTGGCTCCACTGATTCCCAGATAGGAGTTGCATAAAAATAGGGCTAGTGGTGATTTGTTCAATGTTGGACTTTCATTCTTCAAAGACTCGAGGTCTTTTCAGAATACTAAGTTTCCGTCATAAAAATGCTTAGGACGATGACATGGGTCATTTAGAGGTAAAAGTACATGGCACCATCGTATGCCAGCTTTAGAGTCGAAGTTCGTGCAACAGATTATCGCGCGTGTAGGGTAACTACTTCAACAACAGGATTGCTTGAACTAGTGCGAAAATTACACGGCTATAATTATGCTCTAAGATCTCAAAAGGCTTAAAACAACATGTTATTCTCAAAAATAATATTGTTATAAATTTCCCATTTAATTTGTTTGTACTAACTCATGCTTTCTTTGTACTTGTGCCTTGATGAGCGCCCAGCAGTGTGGACAATGCGCTCTGCAATGTTTGTGTTATTGTTGTTAATTAATTTAGGGGAACTTACCGGTACACGATGAGTGCAATACAACACTTAACAGCCTTAACACACTACCACTGCAGAAAACCACAACTTCATTATAGTCAAAGGGTTTCATCAGCCCTGCTTCCTTAAATAAAATAAGACAGTAATTGGCCCCTGTGGTGTAAGATAAACACTGTGCAAAAGGAGCATCGTCGTCTATTTCCAAGTTGCTTAATTCCATCGAAATGAGGAAGCTATGGTTGCCCTGAAGGGACACAACGAACATAACTTTTTGCGTCAATATTCACGATAAAATTCACTACCCTTTTTTGCACCAAGTCGTAAACATTAACGACAATATTTACAAAAAAAAATCACACATTTTGCTCCAAGTGGTGAACATTGACGGCAATATTCATGGAAAAAAACTCACTGTGCACAAGTTGGGCTTTACATGTCAACTGTCTTGTCTTCATCAAACTTAACAAGTAAAGCTACAAAGCAGGGTTGAAAGACGTGGTTAAATTGACTTACCTTATGCCTCTTCAAAGGAGAACAGTATCCACACTGTTAGCACTTCTTCTGGATGAATGTACACTCGGTTTTCTTTTGGATGGCTTCGTAAACTTTATGGCCTCAATCAGCAAACAAGAACGAATGTCGGCGATACATCTTCCAGCCATCTTTTAAAAGAACCAACTCGTGCGTCATGTCTCACCGGGCGTCAGCTCGGCTTCTTGTGATTGGCCAGGCAACGAATTATGCAACATGCGTCACTTAGTCGGAGTGAAGCCATACACTTGCCTCATTACCCATCCAACGTTGCACTGAAGTGTTTTATTAACATGCGTCAGCACTGAGTAGGCCCCCTACCTCGGAGAACTTTTTAAAACAAAACGTATAAACTTTTATATGGGTACAGTACCTGGCCGAATAATTGTTAGAATCGTCCTTTGGAACGGAGCAAGCTTAATCCTCACAACTGGAACTGAAAGTTAATTATAAATAATTAGATTCTAAATAAGATTCAAACTTGTTTTTGCCGTCGCTCATTATTTCATCGAGAGACAAATAGATTTGTGGTATGTTTTTCAAATACAGTTGCAGCCTTAACGATTAAAAAATTGATGTGGGTTCTGATGATAAAAGAAGAAGTCATTTTGAACAACTTTCGTGTCATTTCATGTTTTGTTTCTTTATAGGCCATTGTAAACCAATGTCTGTTCGACAGACTTTAGAAACTTCCATTAAAGGCAAAGTATACCTTTTGTGTAAGGAAACTTTCGATTTTTTTAATCATATATAAATGTATAGATATGTAAAATACAACTAATAGGCCTATGTAAAGTTCAATTTCATAAGGTGGGAGTTTTATGAGATATTGCCGAAAATCTGTACCACTGGAAACGAGGTTGGAAAGAGGTATTGCTACGGCCGGCGCAGATCTTATACACCACTGGAAACGAGGTTAGAAAGAGGATCGCTAGGGGAGGCCGGCGCGCTGCCACTGGTCCGCGAGGTTACTTCACATCGTGTAGAATGGGACAGCCCTACTTGTGTAGGGCGTATCGCCCCGGCAATGGTATAACACATTATGCTTGCAGGCTAACACAATCTATGTTATTCATTGTATAAGCAAAAATGTACTTGATGAACAGTTGTTTTGTTGTTCAAGGAATAGGCCTACAGGTTGTCTTAAAAGCAAGGTCAAACTTTGGTAATGACACAACCCCCCTCTCTCCAAAAAAAAATTAAAAAATTAAAATTTCATTTATCTATGTTTCCCAAAATTTTGTCTCAGTCTCCGTCGATTTCCTTCCTAACTTTGCGATTCTCAACTGAAATCTTCTTTAGTATCAACGACCGAAACATGTAGGGCCTAATGGTGAAGTACATGCACAGATTTTCTCAGATGACGGCCTCACGAGTCACGAAGCCTGCATCCTAAGTTTCCACCGTCACCGCTCCCCAAATTTCAACCCCCATTTGTACCTCCATCCAGATTTCGTTAAAAAGGCCAACTCATTAGTAATTAAAAACAACTAATTAGGGCCAATTAAAAGACCATACTGCCTCTCTGTTGGTCTTTTTTTTCTCTCAAAGGAACAACGCGTCCCGCGAATGGTTTCTTAATTATAATTGGAATATCACCACCACAATGAGATCAAATTACTCAGCAAGCTGTCAGCTCCATGGAATGAAGAACTTTGGTATTGTGGGTCGTGAATTTCTGAAAGGAGATTTAGTGACCGCTTCGTCGTTACATTTCTAATTCCGAGTATAAGTCTTTGTTTGCAAAACATAGACGCGGGGGCCTGGCGTCTTTTTGAAGGCGAATCGGGCTGGCCCCTTCGAGATGGCTCTACGGTGGTGGGGCAGAATGCACTGTCTGACTACACATTCCGTGGATGTTAAAATTCAAACTCGCGGATTATTTTATGTGACACCCCAACGTAAATACATCTACACAACTTCTAAATTAATCACTGCACTGGAGTGTTGACAGGCACCGGTGTTGGTAGATATAACAAAGCGGGAAGAATTAAGGCACGCTCCTGTCAGGGATTTGCCCTCATCAACTCATAATGCAGAACAAGTGATTAGTCCAAAGCGGATTTCGGACTCTTTATAAATATTGTTGAAATGTGTGTTTAAATCCATCAATCAGAATTAAATACATTACACAAACTCCCGCGTGCGCAATTTTCAACTTTTAACAAATAGGCCCTAGGTTTAAAGGGCCTATTGGTTTTTCGGGAAAACCTACTGTTTTTTCAAAACAATTATTACGTAGTTGTATTTTTTTGTTTGTACTGTTGTGTGCCTTTGTAGGTTTTTATTGTTTTGATTGCTTTTAGATATAGTGATAATTTTCGCTGTTTCACAGGCTTGTTCTCTGTAGTCCTGTTTTGTAGTTCTCTGTTAGTCTATTTCATATTGTAAGTCCTTTGTATCTGTTTGCGTACTACCTGGAAATAAATAATTAGTTTATTTGATAGTTTATTACTGAACTCTTTAGCATTGTCTTGTTCTTTGATTTACTGCTTGGCTGTGTTTAGGGAAAACGTTATTTAATTTCGAATCAGGCAGTAACTTTATTGGTGTTGATCGGGCGAAACCCCCTATGTGTTCCGAACATTCCTACGTGATGTACGTGGTTAGAGTTGGGGTGAAGAGTAGGAAATTTAATTCACTAGTGGTGTAGGAACTTAGGTGTGTAACCCTAAATAGCAATAGCCGAGAGGTGACACTCGTAATTCAAGTTCAGATTTCAAAGTCATTTTACACACTTTTTATTATAGACTCGCTAACCTAAATTAGGCATAAGGTAAACCTGATAATAACCTTTGCTGCTTTCTCATGCTGTCCCAAGTCTCAATTCTTAATAATGGTAGAAAAAGTATGGCATATTCTAGATGATGTTTTGTCTTATTAGTTCCTACATGTGGGTAAGTTGTTAGTCTGTTGGAAAGATGTGTTTGTATGTTGTTTGTCTGTTCGTAGGTACGGGAACAGAAGCTTTTCACCCAAGGCCTAAATGTTGTAACTTTCGTGTAAATTGTTATTGTCATTATCGTTAACGATTATAGGCGTACACTGTGCTATATTTAATCATGGCAGTATTGAAATAAATGTATCATCTATTTAAAGCTCATATTCTTCCTCGCTGTCATGGCAGCCCAGCAGCCAATGGCCGCTCGATTCAAAAGCAGCCTTCCGTCAAACCTTAATAAAGGTTTTCGGGAACATTGTTGTTTTTCACATGATCATCAGGGTGACCAGGCGCCCACGGGTTACACTGTCGCGTGCGGTGCTCCTTGGCCTCACACCCAAATAGTCGAGGTTTCTTTTCAAATGCGTCATGATTCCCTTCGATGGCGGCACGACGTAAATGGGCAAGTAATGGGGTGCTCTCGGCAGCTCCTTACTTTCAATAAATAAAACATGTAGGATGTAAACAGAAACGTTTGAAGATCCACAATTTCGCACAGATTCTGTCGCGTATTTGGGTCAAATTGCTCGTGACTCGTTCCGCTTGTCGCCACGGAACGAACCTGGGCATCCTCCTCTGGATAAAGGAAGGGTATACCTTTGGTAATTACTCCAAAGATTAATGACCATGAAAGCTTACTGGGTAAAAAATACTGGAGAGCTGTTTATAATTAAAACAAGACATTGTTAGAAACGACACCCGAAAATTTGAACCTGAGAAAGGCTTCCAGGCATGAAGCCTTTCTCGGCAATTGAACACACACAATTCTACATAAAACGCAACAAGAGTGGGGTTTCATTTGTCTTTTGCAACTTCGATGACAAATCGAGCCCAAATGTTCACAGGCTTTTTATTTTATTCTGTTGGGATACACCAAGTGAGGATACTGCTCTTTGACAACTCCCAAACGTTAGAGCAGCTATGGGTCACCGTGAAAGATTTCTTAATTTCTTATTATGATATAGAAGGATTGCAGGTAATCAATCGTCTCTAAGTCAAAGCAACTTTCGAAGTGACTCGTTCCGCGGAACGAGTCAGGAGACATGTAGCTGGCTGGTTTGGGGCTATCGATAGCCTGAGCCCAGGCACGCGAGCGGTGAAGCCACGAAGGCATTTTCCAATAATTATGTTTGCGGTTTCTAATGTTTGTCTCTTATATCTCAATTTTGGCTACCTTAAAAGGGAAGCAACATGTTCAAACCAATCAGAAGTGACGGGGTCAGCAGATCATCATATAATTATTTACAAAATATACAAATTAACAATGGTTAATCGCTCAGCACTTTACTATATTGTACACAAGTTATGATAAATGTATGTTTCATACTTCATGAATCAAAAACCAAAAATCAAGTTGGAAAAGGCCCCCTCGTGGCCTTCGCCACTCGACTTGCGAGCGTGGTCTCCCGTACAAGTCGCTCCGCTGCTCTGCTAAGTTGCCCAGGACAAAAAGGCCTCGACAAAAGGCTATGCTGGGATGGTGATGGACAAATAAGGACTATTTTTGTAAGCTATTTTGAAGAAGCCTATCAGTTGATTGTTGTGTCTTGTCTCTTCAACAAGTGGACCCTAACCTAGACACTTCAGCTAGTTAGTCAAAGCGTCACAGCTGCCCTGCCGGATTCTTCATTCATTAGAAACCAAAGAACCCTCCATAATTATACAGCCAGTCGTTTCAAAACTAGTCTCACTCTGGTTTTTTTAGTCTTCCAAGTTAGTAGCGTAAAAGTCCAACCTACCCTCCTCCCTCCTCCCCCCCCCCCCCCCCAGAAAAAATTAATACAGTTGATTGGCTTTCAGCCGTTGACTTCCACATCGAGTCAAACAATACCCCCACCCATCATCTCGATGAATTATTTGTAATAACAACATTTTAAAAGAAGTTTTTGTAACAATTCTCTTGATTTCTTTTTTTAAAATTCAAACTCACATATACACCAACTATAGGAATACCGATAAATAACACTTTATCTAACACACAACAACCTGGACTAAGTGATCATAATACAATTTGCAACAAACCTTTAGCATATAAGTGTACAATTTGTGACTGAATTTGATATGGGGACAGCTGATACTTCAAAGTGGCAACAAAAGAGATTCTCTCTGTGCTACCTGTCTCCACCTTGCTGTCCCTCAATCTTGTTTAAAGTACTGCAGTGCCATGCCCATCAAGTACAATACATTGTAATGTCTTCCCATGTATGAAGAATAAAACTTGTAATCTAACAATCAAGAGAAATTTGAAAATATCAAACTACTAAGATTTCTTTCTATAGTAATGAAACCAAATCATCCTCAGAAGTGCCTTGCATGGAGGTCTGGACACAGCATTATAATGGCAATTATTTTCTTTGGCAAGTCTACATTAGAATACACAAATAAGCTTCTATTTACAATACAGGTTATAATTAGTATTAACTTGCGGGTAAAACCATGCATAAAACTGTTAGGGGTGAGGTGTTGGCTATGACAAGAACCTGTGTGGTATTGACGCTTCAAAGAGTATACTCTTCTTGTTTTCAGGAGAATGCTGGACTGCTGTTGCTGCTGTTGCTGCAGGGCCCAGGGAAGTCTTGTGGTGAGCTGCTACTGCTGGTTCAACAGCAGCAGCTCACCACAGCACTGACACACTCCAACGCACACACATCCAGCCAGCAGTCAACTCACATGCATCACCATACAGGCAAGAACAGCTTGGGTACTTCTCGCCCAATTGTGCATCCCTCCAGCTCTACAGTTATACTTTAAGCCCCATCATCAGCAGCAGTTCAGCCTTCTCCTGAAGACATAGCGGAGTATACTGTTTGTAATGTCCAGACACCCCAGCTCATTTCAAAGCCAACACTCCACCGAAAAGAGATTTTACACATGGTTCTGCAAGTTTACTAGCTACTTTACTTCCTGTTTGTACATGGTTACACCTGCAATTCCACCAATTAATTTACTAAATAATTAATTTACTAAATAATTAATTTATTAAATAATTAATTTATTAAATAATTAATTTATTAAATAATTAATTAACTAAATAATTAATTTACTAAATAAATAATTTATTATCCACACCATGGACAGCTTCAAATATCACTTAAGCTTTTAT
>JAUELU010000003.1:2909151-2919873 GCA_032357145.1 Evasterias troschelii
CCACTGTAGTTTTGAATGATGGATAAACTATACCACCTTGCAATAATGATATCATGTGGTGACTGTTTCTACTAGGTCAAATAGTCAACCCTCCAACTGTATGACCATTTAACATCATCCACTGTAGTTTTGAATGATGGATAAACTATACCACCTTGCAATAATGATATCATGTGGTGACTGTTTCTACTAGGTAAAATAGTCAACCCTCCAACTGTATGACTAGTCAAAATCATCCGCTGTGATTTCGAATGAACCTTAGCCAGCCTGCAACATGATACTACTCAGTACACACCGCTATAAACAACCTGGCAGTTGAATGGTCTTAAACGGTTGGTCAATTTGAATAAATGTCAATTTGAACAAATATTGTGATTAAAAAGCTTGGTTTCTTTTGCAGCTTGTACAAATGTTTTTTCCCCTTCTTTTCCCCGCAATGCTTTTAGAAAGTGTTCTTAGATCCGATGGTTACACTTTGGAGGGAAAAAAAACCCCAATCGTTTACCCCCAAAATTGTCTTCCTCTTTAACAAAACTTTATGAAAATTGGATTAAGATCTTTTACACCAACTTTTGTTCAAACATACAAAGCAAAGTATAAAGTTCTTGGAAATATGTTGGTTTCCACTAATCTTGACAACAAGTTAGCCATTTAACAGGAGAGAATGGAATTACATTTGTTAAATTTGATTTATACTTTTAAAAAAATATGAAATCTTAACACTGATAACATGTTTGAATTGTTCAAAGTGTTTACAGGTACACACAACAGTGAAAATAAAAAGTTCCCACCATTTTCCCAGTTTGTAAAATTAAAACCTCTTTGAAATGTGAGAAGATTATAAACTAGAAGTGGGAAAACAGAAGTGTCAAAGCAGTTTAGCAATTAAAGTATAACTTCAGTTAAATATTTACATTTGTAATGTGAATGAAATAATCATTTGTTAGGTTGCTACATCTACTGTCCATCCATTGATTATTAACTTTGAAACTATTTAACAATGTTTATGTGTTTAAATACTATCCGAGTCTTTCACTGTTAGACCTAAAAACTATTTAAGAATATAAAATGCTATAAAAGGAAAACAATAACCATGTAAAATAGAGAAAAAAGGTAGTCTTTGCAAATTACTTGACACACATCTTTAAAACTTTAGCTTGCTTTAAAAACTTAAACCTGTTCAACTCCCGTTGAAGAAATTTTGATTAGTGTTCACAAAATGTTTAAATTTGAAACAAAACAAGTAAAACGTTGATAAGTAAAAAACAAAAACAAAAATTTTGTGAAACTATAAAATGTAAAACTTTTTTTAAATTTAAAGACAAATAACATCTTTAACATTTTTGATTTGTCTTAATTTTTGTTCCGAGGTATTTGCAAAGTACTTATTTTCAACACACTGTCAAATTTGAACATATTTGGGGTCAAAGACTTTGAATCCTTCATATAAAATTATTTATAGATTCAGACAGAGCCATCTATTTCAACATGTATAGGGGGCACTCAATTTTACATGATACAAGTTATTTCACTGGACAACATGGTTTTCGTCATTGTTGAAACAATCATCCAAGTTGAAATTATCAAAGATGTCACCTTTCTTGCTTTTCTTGGGAATCTGTTGGTTTGCCTTGACGACATTCAGGCATGGGAGCGAGTTGACATTGGGGATGACACAGGGGACAAGTGGAGGTCGCGCACATTGGAGGTTGAGGTTAAAGGTCGCAGGCATGACCTGAGGGGGTGGCTGCATGTTCTGTGAGGCCTGATGCAGTGCCGCCAAAAGGTCGCCCGGATTGAACTGTGGCTCGTAGTTGTTATTATCTTCGACCTCATGATCAGCTGGTGTTACAGTCGGGGTCAGTGTCGTGTCGGGTGTGGCGGCATCACTCTTCTCTATTTTGACCTCCGGACAGTTCCCATTAATGTGGTCATTCACGCTCAGACCTTTAAGTTCGGTGGTTGGAGTCTGCGGTCTGTCGACTGATTCCGGAGTCTGAGGACGACTGCTTTCGTTACTAGCGAGGTAATCGCTGATGGCGGAAGACAGAGAGGAGTTGTTGAGATCAATGTCCATTTTGCCGTCGGTGTCGGTGGATGAGGCTTCTGAAGTTGTATCTGAGAAATGGAGTTCCTTCCTGCAATTCGATATTAAAGAAAAATTAAAATTGTGAGTTCCCTTTTAAATTTGGATATAACTGTTGGGTTGTGTCTTTTTTAGATATACAAAGCCAAATTTGTTCAGGCCTGATACTTCACGAAGGCAACGGAGGCGATTGCCTCCGTTGCCCCTGGTCATTGCCTTGGTGCCCTTGTAATGCTCCAATAGAAATTTACAATTTCCTCATAGGGTGCCCTTTACCGAGGAGAGAATGCCTTGGTGCCCTTTCCCTTTCTAGAACGAAGCATGCAGGCCTGTTTGTTCCTTTTATTATTTGTTTGAAATTGTAAGTGTTTTAAATAGATAGGGCCTGTTTTTCAATTGAATAACAAAAACAAATTATATTCAAATGTTGACTTTGAGTCTGATAAATTATCTTTCAATTCTAGGAGTGATCAAGTATACTTAATACCATTAAGACATGAGATAAATCTTCTCTAATACTTGTCTCAGTTCGGATTCATGTAAAAGCAATCTAGTGCATGTTAAACTATGTCAGCAGTTTTTTATTTTCACATTTTGAACCTGGTCTTGTAAAAAAATGTCTAGTCCAGTAAAGATTTTGAGCTATAAGCCCTGTAGTCTTGTGGATTTTCTCCCCAAATTCGAGCCCTGGGGGGAGTACCCTGGTTTTATTTCAGCACCAAAGTTTAAGCTTTAAATACCTGGCAACTGCATCTGGTTTGTAGCTGTCCTCAGGATCATATTCGTGAAGTTTCTTTCTCCACTGGCGGACCAAACCTTCCCAAGCTCGACGGCTGCATTTGTGGAACTTGTTTGGTGTTGACATGTGCTTTCCTTTGACTCGCTTGTTCCTAGGCACAGATTAAAGTAAACAATGAGAGATGAGAAAATAGAATGAGCTCTTGCAAACTGGTTACCAACCAAAAGGACCTGTGGTATCAATGCAAAAATGAGTTAGTGGCCCGACATTTTGACCCTAGCAGAGTCTTTCTAGGGTTGAAACGTCAGGCCACTAACTAATTTTTGCAATGAGAGATGGGGTGGTTGTTGAACTCCCGATAAAGGCAAATAACAGCTCAGGAACAGGGCTGACCAGGGGTGCAGACCGCACCACTGATAACTTTTAAAAGCTTTATGAACTTACTTGGGGACCTCTTGCAGGTAGTTGTCATATCCCAGTGTATTTTTGCCGTATTCTACCTGCTTCTGTCGACGTACGATGATAATCTCATCTGTTTCGTATTCTTTCTTGGGCTCGGAGTTCATATCAACTTTGCTGTAGAATAACAACAGTATAACAGTTAGTTGTGCAGAATTTTCCTTTAATTTTTAAGTTAGCCCAAACATCCAATATCAAGATGTTCTAAGGACGTCCCTATACAGATTACCAAAGGTCCCCTTGAGATGGACTCAAAAATAAGAGAGGCTGGCCCAAAGACTACCTGATGCCGGATAGTGACAACTGAGCTGGTAGAGATAGGAATTACATGAGGGAGGCACAGGCAAAGGTACAAGACAGAACTCAGTGGCGTCAGGTGAATGCAGCCTTATCATGTCCCACTGGGGACGATGAGGATTAAGTAAACAAACATCCTAAATGCCTCCAAATATATTCAATGGTTTGGTTGAAGTTGATGCTGCACCCCCAACCACCCACTCTACAAAGAATCCACATTTTCAAGTTTTAAATTTCCATAAAACCAAGTATTCTGATGGACTGGGGTCAGCCCAAGGCCACAATTTCTAGGTTATGTGTAGACTTGTGGACAAGCCGTTAAATGTTTGTCGCAATGACTGATAGCGTAGCAGCTATCCCGCAACTCTTGTGATACTGTCTGGGGAGACTGCTCGTGTGAGACTACTTCCCTCCATGCAGGCTTCCGACTACTTCCCCATTATACAGGGCCCTAGTTCGAGAGCAGTAGTCTCAAGAGAGCCAGTAGTCTCTGAGAATGTCACCAGTGTCAGTAAACTACCACTGCAACAAACATGTAACGACTTGTCCACAAGACTAGGTTATGTGCAACTCATTTGCCCTTGTTTATGTTTTGGTTGTGTGTTATCACCGAGTGAACCAATACTCACTGTAAATCCTGATCTTCATTACTGCCCTCGCTGGACTGGGACATCAGCAGACGTCGTTTGTATTTCATCATGTCCTTCATGGCGCGTTGTTTGTCTTGCTCAAATTGCACTATTTTATCTGCCCAGTTTGTACTAGTGGTTCTGACGCGTCGCTGAGTGGACGGTCGCACAATGTCCGGTGTGAAACTGCACAAAGTTGAAATTCAAGTAAATTTAGTAATAATTTAGTTAATTTTCCCCCCATGTTTGTTTGTTTCTATGGGGCCAGAAGTAAGAGCTGCTCAAGCGAAATCTGCTTAAAGTTTGCCGGAGCTAAGCAAAAATAAGCAAGATACCATTCACAGTTGGTACATTGACATGGTAATACATCTATCAATTGTATGACGCACTATATGACCCCCGGGGATGGTGCGTCAAGTTTGCGTCTTTACTCCCGAAAAAGTGACGGTGGGTACGTCAAAGTCCAATAGTGGTCAGTCAAAAAATCTTTAAGAGGTGCGTCGACGTACGTCATGGTCCGTCGATGTCCATTTCCGCATGTATTTTGTTTATTTTGTGGAGAATCAAATAAATACACCTAACCCTCCCCGCATGTGTAATTTGATGTTTATGTTTATGTCCGTCCGTGGTGCGTCGTTTTCCGCGATTGGTAAGTCAAAAATTGTTCGGAAGACCGTCCAAATCTGCAACAAGTGTGTCAATTTTTTGACCCAGGGTGGGTCTTTCGACACAAAAATCCTTCCCCACATAAAGACATGACGCGCCATTCCCGGGGTCATATAGTGCGTCATACAATTGATAGGTGTATAAGTTTCTTACAATTACATGACTAGTGTAGCTCGCCGGCCGGAAAGGCCCTGAAATTATACAAAGGTCAAAAATTACAAAGTCACTCTTTTTGTAAACAAAGGAAAGGTTAAAATAGTACATTCATTTGTCCATGCGAGTTGTTGTAAGAGTAAGACAAAGATCAAAACTGTTTTTCTGGTTTTCATCATTCAATAAAAATTTTGCGCCAGTGATTTGAGGGGGCGCATTCTGACCTTTGATTGTTTAACATTTTAGTTTTAATGATCGTTGACTAAAGAAAAATTAATGAATATTCATAAAGACAAAGTGATTGTTTTCTTGTCGCACCTGGATCTGGTTTTCATGTCCTTAGCTCCAAGGGAAGGAAACTCGGAGCTACTTTTCAAGTCCATCTTCTTGTTTCCATCAGGTGTTCTTTTGTCGCTCGTCCATCGATGAGGTTTGCTGCTGAGAAAAAAAAGGAAGACAAAATCTAATATTGATCTGTTTGTATTGTACTACTAGTACTAGACATGGTAGATGTTTGAAAAGGTGACTTGATTCAGTGATTGATATTCAGAATCAGAGAATACTTTGGCATTTGTTTAAAAAAATAAAAAAATAATAAAAAAACATGTTTAACCATAATCACACTTATGAACAGTAATTACTTGTCCATTTATCTACCTTTCCCTGTAGCGTGTTCTGTGACCGGCATTGTTGTCCGAACTACCACGGCGATCACTCTTGCAACTGTACCGCTCACGGTCACGACGATCCCGCGTCTCGCCTTGCCCTTGTTGCTCATGTTGACGGTCGTGCTTGCGAAAATGATCACTTGTTTTGTGATGTGGTGACCGCCAGTTCCGAAATTCGTCGTCGTCTTTTTCACCTTGGTGATTTCTACTTCTTACAGAAGCCATAATGATTAAATAATTTGGTGAAAGACACACAAAAATGTGGATAAAACAGGAAAATGGAGAGGGCTAGGTGGAGACTGTTTCACACGGACGACTTTTGAGAGGGACGATGTTTCTTTTTAGATTTCGCGCGAAAACGAAAAGATGACCTCTGCGCATGAACTCTGTCCAAGAGCGGCAGTGACTTATGAATATTTATATTCTGTACCGAACAAAGGAAATCATTTCCATCTTTCTGTCAACCATTGGTTTGTGAATGTATTAAAATAACTAAAAGTTGGGATCTTCCAATATCAATTAAAGAAGTATAATTTATCTGTAGGATTTTTTTAGAAGCTCTTCCACCAGCGTACGTATAAAATCGAAAGAACAAATAAAAGAAGATAGTCTGGACACTTTCCATATAAATGATGCGAACAAGCGGCTGATGCTAGACTGTAATCAGCTGGAGGTAGTTCGTACCATTTATTTTAAGGGTAAGATTTTGTTTTATTTTTACTACAAACTAATTGATAGATAAATGACGAACTTTAAATCAATAAATAACACTCCATTAATTTTACAATTAAATCAAATAATTTGTTTCTAGGTTTTTATTCTTAAAATTGTCATTCAGAATTTAAATACAAAATTTATTGATAATAGTTTTACCCTGTACTAAGTGGAACAAAACACTTGCTACGTCTTTTATTTTGTTATGGTTCAAACTCGAGTCGCAGAGCGGCAATTACAAATTTCTCACCACCCATAAACCCCCAAAATCCCCTTCAATTGTTTGCAACATGGATGTAAATACCAGGGTTACATATCACCAAAGAAGGTAAGTTGTGGTTCTTTTTTGAGAAATGCGTGAATATTCTTTGTTTATCATGCTTTCGCTGAGACTGAGAGATATTTTGTGTCCAAAAAATACACGAGTTCCCGATTGGATGTCGGTCGTCGGTAATGACGCGGCCGATTACGCTTTGACATTCCAGGCACCTTTTTCCGGTAGCCCCTTTTCCCCTCGACTCCATCGTGACTCTACGAGTACGACGGTATTTGATATAAATCATATGAGTGTTTTATACTTATAATTCATTGGAACATAATTTATCATGGTTTATTTCTGTTTAGTGTCATACTCACAGCTTTAGAAAAATGTATGTAGTTTTCCATGATTTTGGGGCCTTATTTTTTAATAGTTTAGTAAAATTACTAAAAATAACAAAAAGAAACAGGGCCCATTTGTTTGTTATAAATATAAATTTTAAAGAAAAGCCTACAAAAGTCGTGTCATATTTTGTTTTGTTTTTAAAAATAGATATTTTTCACAAGCTTTTGCCTACAGCTCACAGACATGACAGACAAATACAATAAACACTTCCACACATGCAGTAAAACAAGCTCCATCTTGCTTTGTTTGAGAAGTCTTACTGTACATGATTGCACTTGCAGACAAAGACAACACACAGTATATACATGCTCCATCTTGTTCAAGGGGCAGATTTGTTTAGTTTAAACACCCGTTGCAGTCTGCAACTCGGCTCCCAAAACTTTCATGCACATTCAAGATCTGTGCAAGAAGTTCAACGCCAAGTTGCAGAGAGCAACAAAAAAATGCCCCTCATTATAACAATTTTGTTTCTATTGATTTGCTTTGTAAAGCAGCAGACACCTCAGTTGTCAATTTCATTTTTTGTAGCAAAATGTTAATGAATGATTTTTCATAGATTTTAGTAGTTTGAATTAAAATGTATTAATCCATTAAAATTTGTTTTTCTGCAGAAAATGAATCTACATGTTGCATCTTACTAGTGGTTCTGCAAAATCAACTCCCCCGGAAAGAAATTCTAAAAATAAAAAGCAAACAAACGAGACGTCGAGAGTAAGAAGAATCCTAAAACTTGACAACTTGTTTTGGAAACCAGAATGGCGTCAAACAAGCGTAAAGACCTGTTAGGCTTGAAGAAGAGAAGTTTATCCTTAAAGTTTGGGCAAAAAGAAGATATGCCTTTCTCACCGCTGCTCCCTAAGATGGGTGGACCTACAGTGGCATCCCCCATGACGACTTTGTCTGCGTTCATGGGAGAGTTAAATTGGTAAGGAGTGGGAGTTATGGTTTATATAACCCAGGTTATACAACGCGTCAGTGCAGTGCAACGGATACTGACATCCTACCAGGGCTTTGGTTTTTATAGATTTCATCTTTGAGAGGGCAAGGCCATTTTCCTTTTTGCAATTGGCACTTCCATTAGGAAATATTTAATTATATTTGAAACTTCAGGGGCAAAGGCCAAGACCTGGGTCAAACAGTTGAGCAAAATTGGCTGCTGAAGCATCTCCATGAAATTGGGCCCAGGGCAACAAATGTCAAGGCCTGTTAATACAAAAAAGCTTTAAAAAAACCTGTGTGATGTGGCCAAGCCAGACCAAATTCTGTGTTGGTAGCATTAACAAGGAGACATTGATGACACAACCTTTCTACAGTGACCATTGGTCCTTGGGGTAGTCACATGACAAAAAACGTGACTGTACATGTCCCAAGCTTTGTCTGATTATATTAGAGTGTTACACAATTTTGAGCACTAACAAATCCCTTATGCACTTACTTTGTTTGTGATTTTGATTGTTTGTGATTTTAATTGATTTTGATTTTGATTGTGCTTGAAACAGTGAGGGTAGCACTCCAAAGCGGCGATTGTCACTCTCCAGTACAGGAGACACCCCGGTGAGCTCTCGAGCATCGTCACAAAGTTCTGATCTAGGCCAACCAGGTCAGTTATCCCAGCTACTGTTAGCCACATTTGTACTAATTTTTCAATTTTTACAGTTTATTTTGTAGTTAAAAAATAATCTTTATTTAATTTCTGTTGACTTTAACATGTTAAATGTTCACATGTTTCTTTCCCCCTTCAATGTTGAGCAATTTTGTTTTCAAAAGTTTTATCTGTAAAGATATTTTGATGTAATGCTGGAAAGTTCATGAATTTTATTTTGCATTTTATTTGCTATAAGATGTTTTCAGAAACCCTAATTGGTTGAATTTTCCTTGTAACTTATTTAAATTGTTTCAGCCAGCCACCAATACACCCTTTGTCTGACTCTTATTCATTGTTGTAAGTTTTTTGTTTTCGGGGAAGACTCTGCTTCCAAACCTGAGGCCTTTAAGTTGCTAGGTCCAATTTTGGGGGGCCTTATGAACCCAAAACTGTCTATAGATTTGAAGAAAAAAATAAGCTTTCATGCATGGAAAAACACTACAAATGATTTTAAAAAAGTAAAAATGAATTAATTGTCATTGTCATTTTAAAACAAATCACTTTCATCAGCCATGTGCACACAATTTTGCATATATCATGTATTCTGTGCATAGTACAGATCATTTTATGCTGAAGTTTTTAAATGTTTTTCATTTTGAAACGACATTATCCATCAAAATCTGTTCAGAGAAAAATTCTGAAGGCAAAACAAATAAATTCTGCAAAAATTGGGCCATGCAACTTTAACACATTTTGCCGAATGATTTTTTTGTTTTACTTTGTTATTTTTCAACACGTTTTAAAGCAAGGTTATGAGAATGTGTTGATTCATCGTATTTTTTTCCTTCTTTTTGGTTGGTTTTGTAAGAAATATCTGACAAACCTTTATTTATTTATACAGTGTTTTACATTGGTTCCCCAACTGCAGACGAGTGTCCTTTTTCAGAACAGTAAGTGGTTTTCTATTCATTCGTTCCTTGAAACTTCATTGCAGATTTTGAATTACATGCTAGGTTTCGGTTGCCCCTAGTCTTGCCCTCGGTGCCCCTTCATATTATTCCATAAGATTTTAAAATGGAAGTCAAAAAAAGTATGTCGACAATTTTGAATCTCCAAAGATTGCCAGAATGTGATTTTTTTGAGATTCAAATTTGTGAGGTGCTGCGCCAGCCGCCAGAGATGAGTCTGTACCTGCTGTCACCTCGCTAAACATCTATGGATACGTTTCTTGATGAAAATACCGGTGAAATATTTTTGGTGCTGTTTCCTTTTAAAATACAAGTAGTCTCTGCATTCAGCTGAAACTTTCACAGGTGACTTCTACTGTATCTACATTGCTAATTTGGCCTATAAATCAGCATTGCAACAACAACAACAACCAATCTACAACTCTACCTTTAAGCAATTCAGTGAGTCAACAATTACTCCCTCCCCCATACTGGCAGGCTGTTGTGTAGGGCCTTTTTGCTGGCTCAATGGCCAGATGAATGACTCCAGCCATCAGTCACATGTCAATGAGGCAGGCAGCTGGTCTTTTGTTGAGTTTCCTCAGTCCATGTAGTTATCAAACCACATAATTTGCATTGAGGAGAGCTCAGTGAGTAGGCCCAAGTGTTGATTGCAAGTCTTTGTGGAGAAGCCTACTTTACATAATCTGATCAAACAAAACAAAATCTTCTTTTTTATCAGCCTACCAACACGACCAGGAGAAAATGATGCAGAGAGCTTTTCTTATTTTTAAATTTTTATTGTAATGCTTTTTAGTCCACCATCTATTCATTTTCTTATGGGATGAAATGGCGGCTCTAAAAAGACTTCAAATGTTTTCTTTGCAGATCTGCTGCGCTGAGTGCATTCCGGCGCTACAATTCTCTTCCTAGTCCCCAAGCTGCCCCCGAACCTCCAGTCTTCTTACTGTCCAAAGAAGTAAAAAGTGAAGACGGCACAAACAGTTGCTTAGCGACAGAGGTTGATGAAAATGAGTATCACAGAAAGAGAGCAGAGACAATCATGTGGGAGGCATGTAACGACCAAGAAAATATCGATGTCCAGGTAGTTACGT